>JBBPKG010000154.1:8355-20424 GCA_038089115.1 Fistulinella cinereoalba | reverse complement strand
GATGATGTCAAATAATGCATCAGGCAGGACAATCGGAGGGGGAGGAAGGGGAGGTAAGCAGAGAGGAATCGAAGGCCATCGGTGACGGCTGACAGGGTAAGATAGTTTACAGTTCCATCCTGCGCATTTAGTCAGCTTGTGGCGATTAAATGAAGGGGTATAATACTTCAAATTGTTCGTGCAGCTTCACTGCCCTCGTCACCAGCGTTCCGGGAACCTGTACAACATCCACTGTGCCACCGGCAAACCACGGCCGTCGTAGCTTGGTCAAGAAATCTTCCTTGACGATAAGCGCTCCGACACCCGTCGGATATCCAAACATTTTGTAAAAACTGACGGCCATGGCATCAACGGGTGTCTCGGTCAACGAGATGGTAGAGGAAGGTGCCAAGGCAGCGGCATCCAATAGAGTGCTGTATCCGAGAGAGGAAGCATAGCGGAGTATGGAGAGGGGATTTTTCGAGTTGGAGATGTTCGATTGGCCGGTGAGTGCAAAGAGCGAGGGTGCGGGTTCATTCGAGCGGCTACTCCGAAGGACGTCCTGCGGGCGAGATAAGTAAAGGAATGACGCATATATGGAGGTGAAAATGGCGCACAGCGGATAAGCAGCCTATCTTACCTTGGCAAGTGACGGATCGAACCCTCCCGTCGGGGTCGCGGAGATATAGTGTACGTGAGCCCCCTGTCTCGCAGCAAATTCACGAATACCATGGACGCTGTTGTGAGAGTCTGCACCAAGGACAAAGGAGCTGCCTTCTTGGAAAGGAAAGGCTTCTCCGACAAGCTTGAGCGCCCCAGTTGCGTTTGGCGTAAAGATGACGGTGTAGCCGCTGGGGGCCTGGAAGAAGGAGAGGACCGTTTGCCTGGCTTCGTCTGAGCACTGGGTGGACATTCGCGAACTGGAGAAGCATCAGGGGGGCGGACACCGGAAGAGGGAAGACCTGCCTGTTGCTGACGGAGTGGGTGTTGCCCATGATGTTCTGTGTGAGGAACTGGCTGTGCACGCGGACGAGGCATTCGGGGTGCTGCGCGCCGCCCATGTAGTCTACATAGGTCTCGCCTGCGCGGTCGAGACGATCGAGGTCTGTTCTACGGAGGGCGTCGATGATCCAGGTGTTCTGGTACTCTGGATAGGCGTCCAAAAAAGCTGAGTAATCAAGGGGTGCGTCGTCCGCAAGCGATCTCAAGTGCGCCTGGGAGCTGTGTGAGGGGCGGAGGGGGAAGACAAAGGCGGAGAGGTCGGCGTCGCGGGGATGGCACTTTTCGTAGAGGGTGTCGTTGGAGGAGAAGGACTTGATGTGGGAGCGGCGGGAGACGAGGGTGGGCGATGTGGCCTGGTGGACGTCGCGCGGGGCGGATGTGCAGTTGCCCATGGTTGCTGGATCGGACGGGCTCGGGGGGTTTGATATATGCGCTAGGATGCCATTCGGAGGAGCAGTGCGGTGGGAATGGTACGTACACTGCACAAGGAACATCCAGTTTTATTGCCCGGCTGATGTCAAAGAGTCCATTCTTCGTCGCTGATGAGATCTTGCCGCCGTAGATTCAGCCTACTCACATGCCCCTAATGTCCAAAACGCCTCCGCTCCGAGGCTTGCTACAAATGTCAGTCGCGTACCTACTGTGCCAGCCTGTTCGCACCATCATACAACCTTATCATCCTGGCCCGACGTGTGGAGCCGTCACCTCAAGTTGGCGCCGTGTTGCATTTGGGCAACTTCATGCCCGTCCTATAAAGAGTTTAGCTCCAGAAGGTGTTACTATCTATACACCCGCGGTGAATCAGCTGATAGGCTGCGTGCAATATTGGCCATTGGGGAAACCGGCGCCGTCGTCGTCCAGCGATGTCGCATCCCAATGGGCGATGGTACCGCACAGCACAGCCACCCCACCGCTCTCCAAAATAACACGCATCAGCGATTCCTGCCATCGAACCTGCCGTTTGTTCTACGTCGGTCTTCGTTTGTTCTTCTTCTCTTCTTTCATTCATGTTCCCAGTTCCTCTCCAAACGGCAGCTCGTTCTGGCAAACCTCCACTCGTTCAAGCGCCAGTCCCGCGAGCAGCTCCCGCTCATCACCCTCTCCGCGCGCGTCCAGTTCAGACACGTCCTCTCGCGCTTCCTCGCCGCATCCATGTCCGGCACCCTCGGACAACGCCAGCCGTCCGAAGTGGTCATCCCCGCAACCCACCATGGCGGCTTAAAAAAAATGCCCCCGTATTGGTACCCATACACCACCATGGCCAAAGAACGCTGGATTGGCAGAGAAATTCTCGAAATCGTGTCCACAGAGTTCAGGGATAGAAGCATGGAGTATTATGTATGTGTCCCTCCCCCATCCGGTGATCTTGATCGATGTTCCTTCATTCCAGCGATATGCCCTCGAATCAGGTGTCACCACCATCAACGGTAACGTCGCCACACCCGATACAGTGGTCAGGAACGGGGACCGCATCGAGTCCGTTTTTACATTTGCCCAAAAATCCATCATTGACGCTGTGTCTAATGTTAGGAACGTTGTCCACAGACATGAACCCCCTGTTACAGCCACACCAGTCAGAATCATACTGCATGACAACCAGCGGGGATTCCTCGTCATCGATAAGCCGGGCAGCATCGTCAGCATTCCTATTTGTCCCCTTTGGCTTATCTCATACTGCACCACAGCCAGTCCACGCCTCTGGGCGATATTACCGGCACAGTCTCGTCGAGATCCTACGAGTCGAGTTCGGCTTTGACAAGGTATACAGTGCGTCTCACGTCCCGTATCTTTCACGCTACCTCGTATCAATCTGAAACCATAGCAATCAATAGATTAGATAGATTGACGTCTGGCCTCATGATAATACCGCTCAATGCTGACCTTGCGCGCGCTCTCACATTTGAATTCATGAATGGTGCTGTGAAGAAGGAATATGTCGCCAGGTGTAGGGGTAGATTCCCCGTGTGCGTTTCATCTTGGCGCCTCAATATATCTCATTACATGTTAACTAGTCAATTTTCTTCAGGGGAGAAGTCGTGTGTGAGCAGCCCTTGTTGACAGTGGACAGGCAAATGGGGCTGAACATTGTGCACCCAGAAGGAAAGGTAGTGATCCTTCCGCTTCGACACCCCTATCCTTAATGATGTCGTACAAGCCTGCAAAGACTGTATTCACCAGGCTTCATTATGATGCCAATTCTGATACCAGTGTCCTTCGTTGTAAGGTCCCACCACATCTCATTTCCTCGTCTATTGAAAGCTTTCTTTTGTCAGGCCGTCCCTTTACCGGCCGTTGTAAGTACAGTCGGATCAATTCCTTTTACGTCTCTCAAGAGCACTTGGGTTAATGTCGTCATCACTTTCGTCACTTTGGGCGTTTCTTTCCCTCTTATCAACGCTCTTACAACATCATGAATTCTGAAAGCCCATCAAATAAGGGTTCATCTTCAATACCTCGGACATCCCATCGCCAACGATCCAGTCTACTCAGAAGAGCGCATATGGGTAAGTGATCGTTCGATTGGGGGGCGGTCATCGCGCCCCCGTATGACCATGTTCGGCCATATCTTCCCTCCGTCTTTGTGGCACTCTTCTGGGTAGAACCCTCCGCTCACCCCTTGGTGTCATCCAGGGCCCTAATTTGGGTAGGAACGGCATTGATGTGATGCCCAGTTCCGAGCGGTTCGCTCCTGCCCCACCCGAGCACTTCCAGAGTGCCTCTAGTCCCGAATCGTTGACCGCACAGAGCTCGGGCGCGACCGAAGAGCCCGGAGCCACGGGCGATGCGCACCAAGAGCGGAAGCTGCTCCCCAGAGAAACGGGCCACGATATCGGCATGGGCTCGCCCGTACCCCTCTCTGCCGAGGCGGTCCGGGTGATCACACGACTGAGGAACATGAAAGTACGTCATGATGCCCCTATGACTGCCGATGGGCCTCCGTCTATCGGGCAACATGGGGCTCAGTTTATGTGCCTGGCGTTCCATGCACGTACTCACGTACACCCTCTTTCTGGCAGGACGAAGACGAGGACTGGAGTCGATGGCGCGATGTCGTCTTTCGAGCCAAGGGCGCGCTGACGCCGAAGAGCATTCGCCGATCACCGCCACTGCCGCCACAGAACAGGCGGAGGAGGGGTGGGAAGAGCGTCCTCGAGCCAGTGGCGGCGGCACACACGGCGTGCGCTACGTCGGACGTCACGACGTCGGATCGCAATCCCACGCCATCCGAACACGCGTCTGCGCCGACACAGGCACCAGCGGGAGATATGGAGCCGTCGGTTCTGCAGCCGGCGCTTTCCGAACCGGCGGGCCGTTTGCCTGAGCCTGCCGAGCCGGAGCCAGACCTGGCGACGGGCACGCGCTACTGCCCCGAGTGCTATCTGCCGCTGCACCCGGACCCGAAGCCGGAGAAGTTGTACATCTTTTTGCATGCGCTCAGGTACGAGTTGAGCCTGGGTCAGTTTGAGACGGCGATGCCAGAGTGGGCGCAAGAGGGGTGGGCGTGGGAGGGCTGAGGTCTTGGAGGCCTTTCGGTTCCGCGCCTTGGCCCAATGTGTTGGTTGTCTGACGTGGGATGGAGGTGGCGACGTCTTTCAGCCGACGCGTCGTGCTCGTGATACGTAGGTCATGATATTGGGAGCTAGTATAGTCGTGAGTGACATGTCAAAGGAGCGTGGTTCATGATGAAGCTCGGTCCCGTGGCGCCTGTCGTGGCTTGAACCGGCTCTTGTCATTCCAGCCCACGGATGATAGATGAGGAATACAGCGAGTGGGTGAGCCCAAATGCAACGTGCTCGGAGGGTTGAAAGAAGACCATGTGCCTTCTGCGCTCTCATCAAGTCCCTCCGACGGGCCAGATCCAAATTTGGGATCGGAAGGCAACGTTTCAACACTTGTCAGATTGGACAGTAGCTTTGCCTACTCATTGTCCGCTCTCACACGAAAATACCACGTCAGGAGTCGGTCTCCCGGGGACATGCGTGCTATCGGCAAACCGTTCGTCCTGTTTTGGGTTAACCGGGCGAGGTACCAGTAGACCACGTCTTCAGCAAGCCAGAGGTAGGTAGATGCGATGGGTGGGTGCTCAGCGGGCCCATTCTGGCGCAGTTTGGCGAGTGATCGGTTATTAGCCTTGCCAACCTCTAGGCTGGGACACGTGTCCCCGCGGACAGAAATCAAAAGTCACTTTGGCGTCGTCTCCGCCAGATCAAGCCGTCGTATGTGAATGTAATGGCTCTGGAGATCCCTGGATAACTGGCCCTTTTCAAGGCCTGCGGGGAAACCCCCGGAAGATTCTGATAGCCGGGTCAAGCGCGCCTTCAGCCCCCCCGCCGGCGCAAGATCGAGGTACTGGCATATGCTGGTGGGGTGCCCTCAATATATGGACTTGCGACTGAATCGACATGTTGGTATCGGGTTGATACCCATGAGCCGCCGGGCTGTACAATGTAACTCTGACTTTTGCGTTCCGGAGAGTTGACCGTCGCTATCTCTGTCGAACATAGAGAAACTACATAGGACATGAAAGGAGGTTATCTTGATGGACATACCTGATATAGCCCAAGGTCGCCACTTGGAATCTTCAGGGTGCAAGCGGAGCAGCTTCGGGGACCAATCACTCACCGGCATACTTGCCGACGTAACTACTTACAGCTTCTATGGGCTTTGGATCATTGGTATAGGTGGCTAGCCACCACGGCAGACGCAGGCGCTGAATGTTTAGTCGCTATCGCGAGCCAACTCACCCAAGAACAGCGCAAACATCGACGAGCCTTTGGCGCATCTTCCAAAACAACGCAATCTCACTCGAGAACCATACTAGGTGGACTTACGGTGGCGTTCACTTTTTTTTTGGTCGACGCAAAGTCACATGCCTGGAATTACGAGCATGGCGAGTGCTCGTCCCGATTCTCGATACCCTAGTCAAAGAAGCGTACTCTGTTTAGCTCCAATGGGCATATCCAGATTCTCTGATTTTTGAATCATTATTACCTTGCATCAGATTCCCTTGAAAGAGCGACCAAGCGTAAGCATATCAGGTCTTTAAACAAAACCTAAATTTAGGCTCCACTGGGACGGGTTAGGAGTGCTTGCAATAATCAAGGTGATCGTGAAAAGGTAGTCTGAGGCCCCAGTCAAGCAGTCACGGGGTCGTGAAAGATCGCCGCTATGGGCCAACAGGCGGGACCGAGTGTGACGCAAAGCTCCTTGTTGGCAACCTCGCATGAGGCCTTCGAGAAGGCGAGATGCGACAAAACCAAACACGGCGCGGATTGCCGAATTTATTTGGGGCTTATATCTTATCCTAAACCTGAAATAAATTATTAAATATAATCCAACGGGCAATTTAAACTTGAAGTTTTGTTGATAAATATTTGAAGTCTTGTCAGTGGAGTCAGGAAATTTTTTCTGCCCCGCTACCAATTTTACAAACTTCGAATTTGGGACAACATACAAGTACCACTTAAACTAGGCAACCCGCGGTCGTGAGATTTGATACGCATGAGCGTGAGAGCTTTCCTTTGCACCCGAACCGCGTCGATCCCCTCAGGCTGCTTGCCCAAAGACTCGTACGTTTGACCTCAGTCTGGTTTAGAGTACATAGAATCTGTCAGACCAACTTCTGGCTTCCCCGGGATTCCAGGTTCAGACCACTCTCTCAAAATGCCCCACTCGTCTCCCTTTTGCTTCTCTAAAACACTCAAAAGCACATCACCCCGCGATGATAAACGCAAGCCTACCCGTCATCGCTTACTTGACATATTTCATGCGAAACTGACAGACCTACGCCGATCCCTGCGCCACCGAAATATCAAGCTGCCATTCAGAACGAGCTCGATTCTGCAGCTTTAGGACCACGATAGCCTCCCATCTATACATCTGCAATTCACTTCGTTAGACTTGTCAGACTCACAATATCTTCACGCCTTGCGCTATAGCTCCGACGATGGTAGAAGTATCCGAAACATTATAGGGATAATTGCTTATCCAGAGAGTGCTCCACCCGACATAGAAGGACTCAAACACCACGCAACACGATTCGTTTCGATGTTCGCCGCATCCCCCTCCTTGTTCTAGTTGCGTTCCATTTCGAAGGGTGACCATGGGGTGGAATAAGACCTGCGTCAAATGAGCCTGGTGGATGTAGCGGGTCACGATGCACCCGAAACGCTGACATCATCACGAATGCCAAAGATAATACTTGGGTCTTCCCAAAAAAAAAGCACCTGCGATCGAAAGAGGGCGTTGTCGTCCCCCAGCGCGCTAGAAGTTTCCGATGAGGACGCGCAGAGATCAACTCGAGACCAAAACGTCGTCCCCATGATTCTCATCACGTCCGCCGACGCCAAGCACGCAAAACGCTCTTTCCCATCCCCTCAGTGCCAGCCATCTACCAGCACGGCTAATCTCGTCAATAGTCCTACTGATGCTACGTCTCCTGCGAAATATAAACGAACAACTCCACCTGGTGATCCCTTCACGGCACGCCCCCATGACCATGCCACATATTTGAATCGTCCTGACCTGCACGACGATCACCTCACATTCCGACTGCCGTCCTTCAACCTGAACTATCCCACCCATACAGTGCCGATCCAGGACCCCGAACCCTAACACCGATATATTGTTCCCACCTTGGTGACTGTACCAGCGACCTGTGGGACGTCTTGAATCCTCCATTCGCCTCCCCTAGGTTCGCCCTGTCTCCGTTTGAGTTGCCTCTCTCGAACGAGGATATGTTCGAGGTGGCCGGGCCGTGCTAAGCATTTCGGTAGCTCTGTGTAGTGCTCGTTTTGTGAGTTAATTCCATACATATTCTGCACTGGTCCTTAGGTGATCTTTGTCCTGCACGGGCTTGTTATATTAGCTCGTCTTGTTGAGAGCAAGATTTTTGACGCCTTGGGTCTCTGATCAAAGTTATGCACACCACGCCGCTGGAAGAACACTCGGTCCTCTTTGTGTACATATTTTCCCGACTAATATACAGTCGATCTCCTCCACGGCGAACAACATCTAGCAAGGCCCACTGCGAAACCAATATATCAGGCCACCCCTCAGCAGAAAAAAAAAGTTGCTTATCGTACTGCCGAGTCCCCGCGCCGACCATTGAGGCGACAGCAGGTACTTTGCGAGTGATGGAGCTATGGTCTAGTTTGGGTAGCATGTATGCTCGTAAAGAGGTTACGAGATGTTACAGAAAGTCCTTCACGACCACGTCGGTGATGATTCACACTGCCACATTAACATTATTACT
This sequence comes from Fistulinella cinereoalba, assembly GCA_038089115.1. Lineage (NCBI taxonomy): Eukaryota > Fungi > Basidiomycota > Agaricomycetes > Boletales > Boletaceae > Fistulinella > Fistulinella cinereoalba. Next base: position 12,188 of record JBBPKG010000154.1, on the reverse strand, counting down.
ATGGTCATTTCTCTATAGTGGAATTTTCGGGCAGAGGTGCTTTGCGAGTGAGGGAGCTATAATTTAGGGTTTGGATGGTAGGTATTAAGATGGCTACGAGACGTCAAGGTTCTTTGCAACCAGTCGATGACTCACACTATTACATTACAGCCATTACTGAGTACTGATTTCTCTATGGTGGAACTTCCGAGAATGTTTCTTTCGCATTGACATTTCTGTAACTCAATGACTGTAGCCTATGAGGCTGTGGCACGGACATCTTGTTCCTCTGGTGTGCACACGCGACGCCTGGCTCTTACCATTTTTTTGTTTGTCGTATACGGTATGCCTGGCAATGCCTGCTCATGCTTCTTCATCGCACTATGCTCATTGCTCGACTTCTGTGCAAGTGACGAATCAAGCTTGACCTCGAAACCACGGTTCCCAGAGAACCATGATATCATTCTCACTACTGATATTGCAATACGACATTGTGATGAGCAGAATAAAAACACTCCATCATATCAAGATTTACGATGTCGGCGAATTGCCTGACGAATATAATAAGAGTTACGGTATGGCTATTACGTTTAGTACAACTCACCTTCCACCCTGGTTTGCTTATCTTACTAATCCACCTCGAAGGCTGTGGTAACCTCAACTCTTGCATCTGTCGGGTTCTGTCATCCATCTGCGTGCGCAATTCATCGTACTCTTTTCGAAGTTCTTCCACCAGCTTCGGGTCTGTAGCCTCCCTTCTCTCCTTCGCGATTCTCCTCAGAAGTCGCGTTTGTTTCTCGACCAGCCCCTCCAGTTCTGAGAATAACTGCTGCCCTGCAGATGTCTCTTTGAGTTCTTTCTTCATATCACCCATCTCTCTTTGAAGTTGGACCGCCATGCGAACCATATCCTGGTCGAGTATCTGTCGGATCAGTACCTTTGGAGGGTGGACCATTGGGGAACCGGAATGACCCTTTCGAGTGACACTCCCCGAGACGCTACTATTTGGGAAGTCATCCTGCGAGGCGTTATCATCGATCCCGCAGCATATTATATGAGCTCCCCTGTCGACCATCTCCTTCCAGTAGTATTTCTTGAGCTCGTCCAATCGCATCATCCCAACTTCCAGATCAACTTCGTCCCACATTGTTGTAGTGAGGTAAACCACTTTTAGTGCGTCTTCTCCGCACATCTCCCGGAAAAGTCGCAAATTGCTTAGCAGTACACCAGTCATACCATCGGTTATCCGATGGAAGTACAGGATAGCAGAAAGACGCTTCCCGTCGCGATAACTATGCGGTTGCGATGTCAATCGTCAGACAAACAGAATTACAAGCATCATACGTCACCTTTCATTGAGCCATTCTGAAATCATCTTCAAGACGTCATAATCGGATCTGTAGGTATCATTGAAGCTCGGCATATCAACCAGGACAACATGCCGTCTACTTTCTTCGTCCCAGAATCTCAGGGTAAATACTCGACTGGTGAACGAATTCAATGGCTGGCCAATTCCCGTGGTCCCACGTCCGACAACAGCGCTTATGAACTGGTAGTATATGAGTAGAAAAACACATTATTTGTAGCTCGTCTCACCGAGCTCTTTCCGGAACCCGTCGGACCCATGATTCTTGGGTGCAACAAGTCAGACATTGATGCCTCATCCCCGTTTTTATACTACTCACGCTATCACAATATCATCCGGGTCCAGGTCCTCAATTTTCCTCGACATGGGAGGTTCCTTGGCCTCTGTACGGCACTGACTCGGGGCCCTTGCACTCCAAGAGGTCGAAGGGCGATCGTGCACAGGTGCTGGGACTTTGGATGTCAGTCTTGCTCCTGTATTATTCGCGACAACTTGGTTTCCCTTGCGAACCATCTCTAGGTCAAGGATTTGGCGAATAAGCGCCTTCGGGTAGATTCCCTCAGGTCCCTTCAGTGAAGCAACATCAACGCCCGGAAAGTTAACATTAGATATGACGCTATTGGGGGAACCCTGCGGGGCATTATCGATCCGGCAGCGGACTATAGGTGATCCGCGATTAGTCATCTCCTTCCAATACTGAGCCCCGAGCTCATGTAACCTCCCCTCACCAACCTCCGGTTCCACTTCATCCCACATTGTCGTAATGAGGTAGACTGTCTCTAGGCTGTCTTTTCCGCATAACTTTCGGATAAGTGGGATATTCATCAGGGGTGCGCCGGCTGTTCGGTTATCGGTTATCCGATGGAAGTAAAAGATCGCAGAGAGGGGCATCTTCGCCCCGTAACTATGCGGAAGAGAACGAAAGTGAGAAATGGGCAGCCTAACAAGTATCAAGTCCGTTACCTTTTTGCGAGCCAACCAGAAATCATCTTCAGAACGTCGGAATCGGATCTATGCACGTCCATGTCGTTGAAGCCTGGCGTATCCAGCAACACCACGTGTCGCCTACTCTCCTGGTCCCAATATCTGATTGCAAAAATATCTTTCGTACACGGTTTCAACGAGTGTCCAACTTCCTGAGTTTCAGTACCACTGGCAGAGCGTATGAACTAGAAGCGCATAGTAAGTAAAACCAACTGCATAGTTCATACAGAATCTTACTGTGCTTTTTCCAGCGCCTGTGGGGCCCACGGTACTGCGAAAGAGAATGTCAGACATGTCATTACGAATTTCCTGTTGAAAACCACGCACCCTATCACTATATCATCGGTGGCCAGATCCTCTGTCTTCGCAATTTTGGCTCCCTCAAGTTGTTGCGCCATATGAGGGCGCTGTTGGCCTATCAGAGGTGGAGGCTGCATGTTAAATACTAGGTCCATCTCGCGTCCTTGGTCTGTCCCCGTTATTATCGGAGGCGCTAAACGTTCTTGCGCGAGAGGCTGATTTACCGTGCTTTCCCCAACAGCAAGGACCTTCCGAATAGTCTCCCTCGGAAAATCATTGTCATGCCTGATTGTGAGGGCCCCTCGATCAACCATTTCTTTCCAGTTATCGGTCGCGAGTTCATCCATCCTCATTTTGCCAATCTCTGGATCAACTTCATCCCACATTGTCGTAACGAGGTGTACTTTAGCGGGGTAGTCATCGCCACAGAGTTTTCTGAAGGCTTTGGAACACCTTATCGGGACAAATGTCATGCGGTTGTCGAGTATTCGATGCAAGTACAAGATCCCGAAGAGGCGCTTTTCATTGCCATACCTACAAGACAAGAATGAAGGTGAGAAACGCAGGCCGAGTTACTAGTATACCGTCACTCGTTACCTGGACTTGAGCCAATCGGAAACTATCTTCAAGATGTCGAAATCTGATTTATCTGTGCTACTGAAGCCCGGAGTATCCACCAGGACGACGAACTGCTTGTTCTCCTGGACCCAGAATCTGAAAGGGAGGATCTCACTAGTACATGGGTCCAACGAGTGGCCAACCGGTTGAACATCACGCCCAATGGTAGAATTTATGAACTGGAAAAATGTAAGCGAGACATTCAAAAGCCGCGTTCCGTCTCACCATGCTCTTTCCAGCACCCGTAGGACCTATGATCCTTGGGGAATAAAAGTTGAACATTGACGTGTCTCCATCAATTCCACGTTACTTACGCAATTACGCTATCAGCTGCGTCCAGTTCCTCAGTTTGTACTGTCACAGGGAATTCTTTAGCCCTTGCAGTATTTGATTGACCTGTCCCTGTTGTTGGTTGTATATCTGGATGAACGAAAACCGCTGTCTCCAACGGAGCATTCGTTATCGTTTTCTCAGGGTCAAGGCGCTGTTTCCAGAAGTCAACTAGATTGGCTAGCAAATTGGCGAGATGAGTAGGTCTCACTCGCACGTTGACCATTGCACTTGATGCGGAGCTCTCTACCATCAT
>JBBPKG010000153.1:24974-35893 GCA_038089115.1 Fistulinella cinereoalba | reverse complement strand
GTATCTCTTCCGACAAAGGTACAAGTTGCATGGTTTTCAGGGCCTTGAGAACGGGTTCATATGCGAATAGAGCAGTATCTATCTGAAGTAGTTCCACGTATTGGGCAGTGCCTAAGCGAAGAAGTGCTTTGGACGTGCTAGCTTCCCCATCAAGCTGAAGAACGACCTCCGGCGGTTGCTTGGCGAGTAGATCATCGACGCGAAGAACAGTAACGAAGGAAACGATCTCGTTATCTGCGATAAGACAAGCGAGCGACTGGTTTCTGAGAATTTTAAACCCGGCAGGATCGTCTGAAAGGAATGCCTTCCTGTCCTTGATGTCCTTTATCGCTTTTAACTGTGGTAGATCTTGATGACATCGCAGAACGAGTCCCCAACGGGTCCCTCGATCCTGCGAACCAGTATGCACGCCGACAAGGGAGAGCCTCTTGATGTGGAGGCCACGATGGTTCCCAGCTTTCTTTTTTTGTGCAATTTGGAGTTCCTCTCGCATCTCATGAATCATATCCTCCCTTAGCATGCGGAACGTGTTGTCCAGATAATCCGCGACGCGGGTATTTGAAGTGATTGGATCGTCCAAGACGGAAGCGGGTCTGATGAAAGCGGGTTGAGTGCTCAAGATCTCGTCTGCTGTAGGGAGGATGGCAATCTGGCGGAAGTTTGTGAAGTCGTTGTCGTGTCGGCCTCCAGGACCGCACGAACCACTGACAACGGCACCAGAAGTAAAGGCAGCGAGGATGTGCTTGATGTGGTGCCCAATTTCACGCATTTCGAGTGCGGGGGATTCGAGCAACCGATTGATGATTGTTGGCTCGGAGGCGAGGTTTCTATATGCGGAGGCGTCCTTGTCCTTGAGAGAAATTAACTGATCTAAAAGCTTCGCAAAGACGAGTTGAGATTTCTCCGTCAACGCTCCCGACTTGAATTCCTGAGCAAATGCGGACCAGAAAATCGGAGGCTCCACGATATCAATGAGAACGCGATCTAATAAACCACCGCCGATATCCGCGGCGCGAAGGAGGAACTCGAGGGTGCTTGTAGCAAGGCCATTGAAGAATTTAGGGGATAGGTCATGGCGCATGGCATTTTGAATGGAAGGCAATCCATGAGAGCTTGTGATCAGACTGCTAACGCACTTTGCAGGGTCTTCCTGGGCACATATGCCCTCGAGAAAGAGGTGAGAATTACGAGGTTCCACAGTGACTCTGCCCTGGAGGACATCATGGAAGCGTTTGTTGAGCTGGTTGGTGCGGGCCTGATTCATGACAAGGTGGGCTGTTGATGAGCGCTGAAGTACTGACTGAGCGGCGCGAGAATGGGTTTGTGAAGGGTTTCGTGCGGCACCACAGCAAGTTCGTCAACACGCGTTCAACAGGATTATATATGGCTATGAATCCCCTGAGATCCGCGCAGCGCCCAGTTGGGCAAGTTTGCGTGGGTACCAGAATGAAGCCAAGATTGCCCCCCAGTTCAGGTCCGGGGACGCGTCGAATCAGACGGTTTAGCAGGAATGAGCATCACGACGAGGGCTCCGGTTGAGTTTCCGTGGGCGGGGTTCTCGTTTCATTACAAGAGGTTTGTGCTGGCTGGAAATAGCTGCACCGCCACTGCTGGCTCGTTCAACTTGAACTTCGCCCCGCCCGCGTACCGTACTATATCATGCTAGTGCTTGTCTCCGCCACCACTGGCTCAACCTCCATTCGTAGTATGTTCGCCCTGCCAGTCGACCTGAACTCGAAACTACGAAAACCACAGGAAGAAATGAGACTGGCATCATGCTCTGGTAGCCCCGAGTGTTCATCAATCGCAACCGTCTACAATTAGCGCCGTTTTACGCCCGATCAGGGCCTGAGCCAAATGTCAGTCCTGCGCCCCCGACTACATCCCACGCACTTTCCTAGCGATCATGTCTCCACAGTTCGTGGAAAATACGGCCACTTTAGTCGGGGTTACGCTGACGGTTGTCACTGTGACCGTCCTGTACACGTATCACCAAGGGAGATTGACCTCAAAGAATCGTGCTCCTCTTCCGCCTGGGCCACCTGCACGGTGGTTCTGGGAGAGTACGCTGCCCAGTGTAAAGTGAGATCAAAGCTTTCTCCCAGGTTTATTAGCTCAGCTGTGCCTCAGCACCGCACGCGCTCTTGCAGGCTTGATTGAAGAATATGGTCCTGTCATTACATTGCGCCAGGGTAGTCCGGTCACTATCGTCATCGGACGTGTGGACGTACGTCTTCTTTACCGTTTCATGAGTAATGATAAGCTGTGATCTTGCATATCGCTGATCGAATTGAAGGCTGCGACTGAAATTATGGAAAAAGAGGGTGCAGCGCTTGCGGACCGTCCCCGCCAAATCGCCGCCAGCGAAATGCAGGCCGACAATTTACGATTAGTGCTTATGCGCAGCGGCGAGCAATTCCGTCGTTTCAGGAAAGCGGCGCATATACATTTGCAGCCCAAGGCAGCCACAACTCATCAAGACACGCAAATGGAAGGGGCATGGAACGTCATCGTGGATATCTTAAATGACCCAAAGAACCACCAGGCACACGTCCAACGGTGAGTGCCAACGTTGTTTGGCGAACGAAGCAACCAACACGAAAACGTGCAGGTACGCCGCGTCAATCATGTTGCGTATGCAATACGGCCGATCAACTCCGACATCGAATGATGATCCGGATGTTCAGAGGTTCCATCAGTCCAGCATTAACTTCGGTCGTGGCGCTCATCCTGGACGTTTTCTCGTCGATCGTATTCCTTGGCTGAAGTATATTCCTGGTTACGGCAGTGAGCTGAAAGAGTATCTGAAGTTCGATCTCCAACTGTATGATGACCAGATGAAACGGGTTGAGTCCGAAATGGCAAGCATAAATCTCCGTATCGGAATCAAGTATTAATTCCGGCGTTCCATTCCTACAGAAAACGGGTCAAGGTGGACCTTCGTGGATAAGGACACTGCTGGAACATGTGAATGACCATGGACTCTCAAGGGCTGAGATATCATATCTCGTCGGGGACCTGTTTGGCGCTGGATCAGATACGGTATGCCTTCTCTAATTAGCTCCAACATCTGTTACAGTTAAATTTATGTCTTGACGCCAGACTGCAACTGCCGTTACAACCATGATTCTTGCGGCCGCATGCCATCCAGAAGCGCAAACAAAGATTCAGGAAGAGCTGGATGTGATCGTCGGAAAGGATAGGAGTACGCTTCACAGTTCCTGTAGTCGTCGTTGTTTAACAACGGCGCAGTGCCCACGTGGAATGATTCTGGGTCGCTTCCTCAGGTTCACGCATTCGTATTGGAAACGCTGCGCTGGAGACCCATTGCACCTATTGGTAAATGTCCCCTTAAATAGCCCGACCATGGCACTGAGTTGGCTAGGAATTGCACACCGGGCCACCCGGGATATCATCTGGGTGCGTTGTGTATCGTCTGCTCGGTTGGGACCTTGAGTAAATCCTACGATATCCAGAGGGGTCACCTGATCCCAGAGGGCGCAACAGTTTTGGGATGTCATTGGTATATTCTGTGTCGATACTTTATCCCCTGTTGACATTCAACTAGGGCGATATCTCATGACCCGGTAGTCTTTCCTGACCCCGATCGATTTGATCCTCAGCGATGGATTGGTCATGGTGGTCTGCTACGAAACAGCGTAACCGCCTACCCATTCGGATTTGGTCGAAGGTAGATTATATCCATCGGCAATTCACCCGCTTTCCTCATAATACCTTGCACAGAGTATGCCCGGGGCAATATCTGGCAAACAAATCTTTGTACATCAATCTCGCGCTGTTGTTATGGTCATTCCGCATCGTGGAACGGCCGAATGCTCCGATTGACAGGAATGATTTTGGCAACGGCATCGTCGCACGCGTGCCCTCATTCGAGGTGGATTTCATACCTCGCATCGAGGAGAGCCGTTTGAGGGATCTGATGTCCGAAACGGTGATGTAAGATGAGCCCTCCAGTAAATGCCTGTTTACAGGAGCGGGAGGTTGGTGGTTATAAGTTCTTCGCACGCGTCGGAGATGGTCCTGGAAGGGAATATGTCTACCCTTTGCAATGGCAGAGTTGTGTACTTGGTTAAGTAATTGCAATCGTCGGACGAGTGGCTGGGTGAACAGGACGAAACGAAGCCGTGTATTGACAAGCTAACTACAATACCGGGTGAGCTACGGGGAGGAGACGGTGGTGGCAAGGTGACGGTGATTGTCCAAGCGTGGGAAAGGACCTGAGGACAACTACGGGTGAGCTGCGAGGGCTTGCAACGAGTTGTGGACAGGTGCGGCGGGGCGATGGGCCTCGGATGGGTTGGATGCGTGCCACAGGCCGTCACGTGGTGTACATTGACTATTGGCACTGCCACTAACCTGCTCTATACCCTCCAACTTGTTCCTCCACACAGTGGTCGTCTCCACAGTCAGTGAAACCCTACGCCCTGGGTTCACTTTTAACATTCACACAGTGCACCCTGCCAGTCGCTTACGCGCACACTGGTCGTGGTCACCAAGTTAAAGCTGCTACAGCTATGTCATGGTCAGTGCGATGCAAAGTTGGAAGTCATGGGACTGGAACCATAATTCTGGTCAGTCCGTCGGATCTCGCCTTCCGCAGCAACACAGAGGACTTGTCTGACCTTTTGTTAGGTGCCGTTCATTTCAATTTTGCACTCACTGCCTGGCGAGTTATAAAGCCGTTCCTGACTGCTGTGTATGAAAACAATCGCAACGGTCCCTCGTCTGATGGAGCGACCATCTTACGTCCTATCACAGATGAATAGCTTGCCGGGAGGTATAGTCTGATAAATCAACCCGGCTATCAGAGAGAACAGCCTGAGTGCGTTGTATCTGAGTCAAATATCTGGCCCCGCACCTTTGATCACATCCCCCGCATTTCCCCGTGTTTTCGAGTCTACAGTTCATGGAAAAATTCACCGCTGCAGATGGTTTGTTCGGGCTTGCGTTGACGGCTGTCACTGTGGCCATCCTTTATACGTATCGTCGAGGTCAAGTAACATCGAAGGGTCGTGCCCCTCTCCCTCCCGGGCCACCTGCACGGTGGTCCTGGGAGAGTGTATTTCCCGCTGTAAAGTGAGCTCGAAGCTTTCTCCCAGGTTGATACACTCAAGAGTGCTTCAGCATCGCACGCACCCTTGCTGGCTTGATTGAAGAATATGGTCCTGTTGTTACGTTGCGCCAGGGTGGCCATGTCACTATCGTCGTTGGGACTGTGGACGTACGTCTTTTCTTGCATCTCACGAGCAAGGGTTGACTATAAGCTGTATATCGATCGTCACAATCCGGTAGGCCGCGACCGAGATTATGGAGAAAGAGGGTGCAGCGCTCGCGGACCGTCCTCGCCATGTTGCAGCCAATGAAATGCAAGCTAACAACCTTCGATTGGTGTTTATGCGCGGTGGCGAGCAATTCCGTCGCTTCAGGAAAGCGGCGCATATACATCTGCAACCCAAGGCGACAATAGCATACCAAGACATGCAAATGGAAGGGGCACGGGAGGTTATTGTGGATATTTTAAATGATCCAAAGAGCCACCAGGCACACGTCCAACGGTAAGTGCCAACGTTGGCCAATGGTCGAAGCAACTGACGCCAAAACTTGCAGGTTTGCCGCTTCCATCATGTTGCGTGTGCAATACGGCCGGTCAACTCCGACATCAAATGACGACCCAGATGTCCGGAGGGTTTATCAGTCCATCATTAACTTCGGTCGTGGTGCTCGTCCTGGACGTTTTCTCGTCGATCAGATCCCATGGTTAAAGTACATCCCTGGTTACGGCAGGGAGCTGAAAGAGTATCTGAAGTTTGACCTCCAACTTTATGGAGACCAGATGGCTCGTGTTGAGTCCGAAATGGCAAGGTTCTATTGACACATTAGAAATTGGCAGGCATTGACTCTAGTGTTCGATTCCTACAGAAAATGGGCCAAGATGGCAATTCGTTGATGAGGACACTTTTGGAGCATATGGGCGACCATGGACTCTCAAAGACTGAGATATCATTTCTCGTCGGAGACCTGTTTGGCGCTGGGTCGGACACGGTATGCGTTTCTTAAATGATTGCAGCATGGGGTTAACTTGGCTTGTCTGATACCAGACTTCAGTTGTCCTTGCATTCATGATTTTGGCCGCCGCATGCTATCCAGAAGCGCAGACAAGGCTTCAAGAAGAGCTGGATGTGATCGTCGGAAGGAATAGAAGTAAGCTTCAGTTCCTGCAGTATTGATGTTTGACAATGTCGTCTGCATAGTGCCTACGTGGGATGATTCCGAGTCGCTTCCTCAAGTTCACGCATTCGTATTGGAAATGCTGCGCTGGAGGCCTGTTGCACCCTTTGGTAAATTGTTTCTAACTTGATAATCAGGCAGTGCCACTAACTATCGTAGGATTCGCCCACCGGGCCACTCGGGATATCATCTGGGTAAGTTGTATATCGCTCACTCAGCGTGACCCTGACTAAATCCTGCGATTTTAGAGGGGTTACTGGATTCCAGAGGGTGCACATGTCTTGGGATGTCACTGGTAATTACTCTGGTTTTTTGCATTGATGTTTTGTCACATAGCTCCCTAGGGCAATATCTCGTGACCCGACAGTCTTTCCCGATCCCGATAGATTCAATCCTCAGCGATGGGTCGATCATAATGGTCTGCTGCGAGATGACATGACCGCCTATTCATATGGGTTCGGTCGAAGGTAGAGAGTACATCTATCAGCTGTTGGCCCGCGTCCTCATAATGCCTTGCACAGAGTATGCCCGGGGCAATATCTGGCAAACAAGTCTTTGTACATCAATCTCGCGCTGTTGTTATGGTCATTCCGCATCGTGGAACGGCCGGATTCTCCGATCGATAGGAATGATTTTGGCGACAGCATCGTCGCACGCGTGCCTCCATTTGAGGTGGACTTTATACCTCGAATCGAGGAAGGCCGGTTGAGGGAGTTGATGTCCGAAACGGTGATGTAGATGAGCTATCTACAGACTGCATCGTACACGGCGCTGGGAGCCTGAGGTTGGAGGTTATGGTTTTTCGCACACATCCGCGACGATTCTGGTAGTGCGGGTTGTATTTTTACACTTTGCAATAGCAGAGATATGTTCTCAAATCTCAAAAGACTAGTACTCAATGACGATTGTGATGTCGAGTTGACAATCCGATGGCCCGACCGGAGCCCGCCAGCCGATAATTATGTAATAAATATGCCTCATAAATCTCCCCAAATTCGGGTCATAACCGTCCCCTCGTTTGCGATGGCCTCCACAACGTCGCCTGCTCAGACCGTGGCCAATGTCGCCCCCAAACCCTCCCCGGCGAAGAAACAGCAGCCGTACCCTTTTTATCTGGGTGGTCTCGCAGCCACCATAGCTGCATCCATCACCCACCCCCTTGATCTCACGAAAGTCCGCTTACAAGCGTCAGGCGATAAGCGTATGATCGAGTCCATAAAGAAGACAGTCAAAACTGCTGGTTTCAGGGGTCTCTACGATGGAATCACGGGCACTTGGTTACGACAGATGAGCTATAGCCTATGTCGCTTTTGGGCGTACGATGAAAGCAAGAAACTCTTGGGTGCAAGCCCACAGTCACCCCCCTGGGTATTGGCCACTGCAGGTGTTATGGGTACGTTTCATGATTCCCCAGAGCTACCGTTGCGAGATACCCACGATTCGTTCTGTTAGCTGGGACCATCGCAGGTGTGGTCGGAAACCCTGGTGGTACGTGTTCCCATACCTCTCTCGTATGTCCCCTCCCTGACATTCAATCCGACAGAGGTCGTCATGGTGCGTGCTGTTCGCTCACCCTATGCTATCACATGTCCTCACGCATGCCCTCCACTACTTACCGCGTGATCGTATTCTCTGGGTACCCTCCCTGCGGGACCCATGTAGGTGCGCCTCCAAGGTGACTTTGCCAAACCTCCGGAAAAACGTTTCAACTACAAACATTGCTTCGATGCGCTCTTCCGGGTAAGCCTATCTTTTTTCTTGCTATTCTTCGTTTCGCGCTCCGCCCCCTTCCGTTCTTCTCCGTATTCCCGCGCTTGCGGTTCGCCTTTATAGGCACGGCAGATCAGACGACCCTCTTGCCTTCCGCCCGTGTTATTCCGAGTAACATGATTCGTGAGAAATTCGGAAACCAGCAAGTCAGTTGTGGCACTGGGTTCTAGGCGTTTGGCAGTCGTGCCTACTTCCGTCGATAACGGCCGTCGGCTGTATAGCCCTCTCTACTGTCGCGTTTATCATCCGATCGGCGTCATGCGGCGTGTCCTTTCGGGCTTAGCTCGGGTCTCTTCATCACGTAGCTTCCAAGGCAGACGGCAATTGTGACCAAGAAGGAGAGGAGGGCGATCCATATCAGTGGAGTTCAGCATGACGGAAGCCAGGGAGCAGGAAAGCGTCGGGAAAGAGACCCCGCTTTTATACTCAGTGTGGCGCTGCTTGTGTGGATTGCCTACACGGTTGTTGCCTGCGTAACGCCTCTCAAGGCTCTCTTGACACGCGGTACCTCCGCATTGCGCCGTGCAGCCGTGCGACCGTGCGAAAGGTCCGTTCTATCACCTCGGTGTCTGTTCTCTAACAGCTGTAGTAACCCTCGAATTCCCAATAGGCACCGCGTTATTGAACTTGCAGCTCTGGCTCATTTCTTCGAGGCTCGAGCCTGGGCGCATCGCGTCGCGATTGGCTGCGCAAGGTGTCTATTGGAATGTATGCTGGCGATCACATATGGCAGATGGGAGTGCGCCAACGCTCATGTCCTGATGTCAAATATACAGTCTGAACAAGACGGGTTGACAGTAGCACAAGTCCTGTTCTGTGACTTCCTCGCCAGCTTACTATTATCTGCGATCACGGATGGCCCGAGTTAGCCTTCTGGGCTAACGGACAAGGCCCGGTTCCAGGCGTTAGCAGCGCATACCCGTTCTCTTGTTCCTTTTCCATCTATTTTCGTCCATTTGGAGTGATCAGAATGCTAATGTTCTCTTGATTATCTTGCAATGCGTCATTTGGCTCATCCAGATGATTCGTGAAGAGGGTCCCTCATCGCTTGTCCGTGGCGTCGGTCCAAATGTCTTCCGAAGTGTATTAATGAACTCCAGCCAGTTAGCTTCGTGAGGAGAGTTCCTCCTTTCATGCCGGTTTCGTTCTCATGTTGCGACCAGATATGATTTCTTCAAGTCTGAGCTTTTGAAAACGCCTTACTTCAAGGATAACTTCTACTGTCATTTTACTGCTAGTTTTGCCGCTGTATGTTTTTTGGCTATCCGTTGCCGTCTCGGTAAGTCCATACTCACGATGTTACTGTGACAGGGTACTGTAGCTACGACCGTCTGTTCACCCGCCGACGTCCTCAAGAGCCGCATCATGAATGCCAGCGGGCCTGGTTCCAGCGTACGTTTTGCGCATGTACATATCATGTTACTCTGACCATGCATGCATCCCCTGTACGCAGTCGACACTTGGCGTAATCCGAGCCTCGCTCGCGAACGAGGGCCCCATGTTCATGTTCAAAGGCTGGCTTCCCGCATGGACTCGTCTCCAGCCGACCACGATACTTATATTTTTGACGCTCGAGCAGCTCAAGCGCTTGGTGGACTGGCAACGGGGTACATTATGAAGACATCACGCCGCACCGCATGCGGGGGAATCTTATCTTCCTTTTCTGATCGTCTTCGAACAGTGTTGTTGGAGATTGTATGTTGCAACCTTGTTATTTCCCATCATGTCCCCCTGAGCGTTATCACCCTCCGAACTCGTCCGTTTAGCACCCGCATAGACCCGTTGTACGATACGGTGTCCGTATATTGTATCGGTGGGCAAGAGGGATGCAAGGGTTGCCGTTGGATACGGACAAATGGGACATGTTTCAGTAGTACTTGGTAGTGTGTTGCAGGTTCAGTGTTGCACACGTCTGTTCCTTGCTTTATGGGGCACCATGTGCGACATTGATCAGTTGTCGGGCAGTTGGGACTCCTTTGTCCACGGAAACCGCCGTACTTCGACGAGATGATGGCGCGGGCCGGTAGCTGATGCAGCTAGATAGAAGCTTGACTAAAGATATCCGCGCGCCGTTCGTTAACTAGCTCCTGGGAAGCCAAAGTTGGGCTTACCGTGGGAATGGATCAAGTTCCTAGCAGTAGTGTTGGTGCAGGGTGGACTTCTCGGCGCTCGCCGACAATGATCCGAATGATATGCCAAAAAAGAAGAGTGGCTCCGTTATTGCAGCGGTGAAAAAGCTGAGGTACGGATGGTGATGACAGAAAGGGGCGGATATCATTATCGCGGGGCACCACAAATAAACGCTACGGAATACCGACAAGGCGACTGTGACCCGAAACTGAAGGGATAACCATAATTAGGACGTTCAGAGTAGCTTCATCCATGATGTTGGGTCTGGGAAGGGCACCGGGCTGTCCAGAGTCACAACGTGCACAGTGAATCAATGTTCTGCGTTCTGCCGGTCCTGAGACTCCGCCGATTATTCAGGTGTCAACCAGAAGCAAGGCTCGGAAACGCTTGGACTTACCGGTAACGATTTGTGTACATGCATGTCAGGGTCGTCAGAAACCCATGAAACCTGGTGATGAGAATCAGATGCTTATAATGACGACTTGGGCACGCCGGACCTGCGGGCTGATGCGTGCTCGTGCCAATCTGCAATCGATCATCAGCCGTCATCGGGTGGGAACGGTGAAACCCTGGCCGTTTCGTATAAGTCATGAGTAAGCTCTAGATGCGGCGAGTGGCGTGCCTTTCCCATACGGTGTTATTGAAGGTTACAATATGCGTTAACACCATTTCAGATCATCCGGGAAGGCAAACTAGTCCCAGTTCCCGGTATTGTATGAGACCGGAGGAACCTCCATGTTGAGAACCTAATGCGTACAGTCATTCGTCTA
>JBBPKG010000152.1:24511-45084 GCA_038089115.1 Fistulinella cinereoalba | reverse complement strand
GCGGTTTTCCAGCCAGCGACCAAGAGAGACAAACATGATGAGCATCGTGCTCGTGTCGAAAAAGACAAAGGGGCGGAAACCGGGGGTGGTGTTAAAGGCTGCAAAAAGTATAGAAATCAGCGAATAAAAGTACGCAGCAGACGTCCCGAGCATAACGAGAACATCCATGGTAGGGCTTCTATGTTTGATTGCCTTGAACGCGGAACGATAGAATTTCTGACCGATCCAGAATTGTGCAGGAGTCGTTAGTGCGAGTATGAGAATGTCGGAGAGATAGATGCCGTTAAACAGTCGACAGCTGACAAAGGGGTGTAGGAAAGATATATGTGGTGCGACCATGCTGAGGAAAAAGACAGGCAGGGCGAACGCGATGCTCCACTTGAGGCGAGTGAACCATTGTTGAATTTCCTTGGTTTTTGCGAGAGACTCTTTCTGGGTCGCGTCCTGTTGATCGGAAAGCAGGGCGTTGAAGCCCATCTCCTCCACCTTGTCGACCATCTCGCGTGGACCGATGACGCCGGGCTCAAAGTCGATCTTCGCGGTTTCCGTAGCGAGGGAAATTGCAACGTTATGGATGCCAGGCAACTCACGGAGGCCGTTCTCGACGGTGGAGGTGCATGACGAACAGGTCATGCCATATATTCGGAGTGTGAGCGTATCCGATCGAGCTTCTGGAAGGAGACTGGCATCGAAACCAATGTCAGATATTTCCTGTGCGAGATAGTGAGCGAGGAAAGGAGAGAGACAGCTGTCAGGGTTACGTTGATGATCCTTTCCGTGGTCCATACTGTTGGGTTGTATTCGATGACAGCACGTTCGGCGAGGAGGGCAACTTTGATGGAGTATATTCCAGGTTGTGCTCGGACTGCCCCTTCAATCGACTTCAAGGGGTGAGTGCGGTTGCGGGTGAGCACAAGGCTTGGCACTCACTTGTACGCATGATCCGCATGTCATGCCCTCTATTCGGAACTCGGACTTGCGTGGCTCACCATCGTGCGTTGTGGGGGACAGTAGGGGCTCGTCGCTGGTGGATGGCAGCTGGACACCCGGGGACGGCATGTAGCGTTAGTCAAGAACTGATTTCAGACGTGTCCAGCTATCCCATCAAGACCACTGGTGTGAGAGCGATGTACATTGTTTATGTAATCTGCTACGGCCCGTTCAGGCTGTGGTGGCTCTCAGGCTGTGGTAGCTACTGCCCCTGCCGTCGCCTCCGGTACCGACCCACGGACCCTCTTCAGCAGTGTCTCTTGGTAGTTCTCCCAGGCAGAGATTAGCTATCGCGGCCAGCGTCAAGCTTTATTCAGTCGTCACGACAACCGTGTCTACGCACCTCTTTCTGCCGTAAAATCATCCCATTCAAAAACGTTTGCAGCCCCTCTTTGAAATCGTCCACTCGCTCCTGTTCAAACCGTGCCATTTCCGACTTGAGTAATTTAGAGCATTGATCGAATTCGTGTTTGGCATCCAAGGCACGCCGCTCGGCCTACAATGTGGGCCGACTTGAGTGACTCAGCAATGACAACGGATAGCATTACGCAGTTTCACCTCGGTGACTAAACTGACAGTGTGGCCCGGCCGCTCTGTCGGGACACGCCCTTGTGCACGTGCGCGCTCATGTATTTGCCGTACACGCCGAACCTCCGCATCTGCGTTTTGCCAGTTCGTGTACGTTCGTATACGAGAATTGAACGCCAGCTGCGCATGGTTCGGAACAAAGTTTACATTTTTACCGATCAAACTTACCCGAACAGAGCTGATGAGTCTCGAATACTCATCCGCTGTCCAATAATAAGACACTTCTTTCACGTGAAACCGGATGGGATCAATACCTGTGCTCATGAGTGTCTCTATATCTTGCTGTGATTGGATATTCTGGGCTTCCGCTGCGGCTTGCTCGACGTTGGCTAATGATCCAAGTGTCTGCTGCAACTGATCGCCGAGATCTGATGCTGACAACGATGCGATGGTCGTCGCGAATTCGCCCGTGGCAGCAGCTAAATCTATTGAATTGTTGGCGTCACCAAACCGGCAAAAACAAGTCCGAAAAAAGTCACCAGCTCGTTGCTTCGCAACAATCTCGACGCTTTTTACGAGACCCCGTAACTGAGACTCGAGTCCGTCGAGGTAGGCCCGTTGTTTCTCAAACCACTGAACGAGTCGGACAACGGATACTCAATGTATATGTTATACTGCATACCTCGTCTGTTTCATGGAATCGAGGACCAGTCAAAGAGTGCCCAATCGATGCCATAAGTCCTCCCTTCTCATGAGCAATCTCAGCCTTTCGGTGCTTCATCTACAGGAGAACAAGCCCGTGAACGGATGAAAAAGTACTGACTGTAAAGCGACCCACGTCTAAAGCGAAGTTGTCGCTTTCAAGGAAAAACCTGAGATCCGAGTCCTTGCACAGAACGGGGTGATTTGCCATCTTTTGTATACATTTTTCCAGCGCAAAGCGCCGTTGCTGAATGAAGCGCTCGTCAAACCGCCCAAAAGGATTTTTTTCGGGCACGGGTGGCACGACGACCCCGGGGTTGTTCATAGATAACGTTTCATACAACCAGAGGAAATCAGAGTACCGACGCAGAACAGAGAATGACGCTTTGGAAAAGAGGGGCGAGGTCGTCTGACATAAATCAAATGTTAAATGAGCGGGCGATCATAAGCCAGGGTAAGATCATGACGTACCCGAGTGTGTACCGTGTACAGAGTGTGAGCTCTAATAGGATCCCCGACTTTCTGTGGGTCGTCCACAGAGATCACAAAAAGAGGGGGGATCGCCTCTTCGTCACGCTTCGGCGGGACAGGAGATCCAGACGGCTTTGCACACAGATAAGGATAGCATTCTCAACATTAGAGGGCCTCTCACCCGGGGGGATCCAGCACCAGCATTCCTAAATCGCGCCGTTTGCCCTATAGGCGTATCGTCGTCGTCGTCGTCGTCACTCCGAGTAGCCGGGCCCGGCGTAGAAAGAGTCGTGGCCACGGTTTGGATGTGGTCCTGACTCCCCCATCCAGTCTGCCATCCCCCGTGGCTCTCGCCCCCGAGAGCAAGACTCGTAAATGAGCGGTCGACGTTCGGGGGCGACTGTTGGTCCAGAGGTGAGACGATCGCGCGCTCGGGGGACGTCGTCGAAGAAATGCCTTCTTGGGGCGAGGATAATGGTGTAGACGTAGGCTCTTCCGCATGCAATAATGAGGACGTAGTAGCCGCATCACCAGTCGCGCCAGTTGGCAATGGGACCGACGGCGCGTTTTCGTGGCTAGGTGACTCTGAATCCTGCTCTGCTAATACTGGGGACTCCTCTGGCGTGCTCGACGTGAATATTCCGAAACCGGGCGTCCGTGACGTCGTCGTATCCGGCTGCCTAGCAGCATGACTAGCATCTTCGTCTCCAGGCTCGTCTGCCGTCACCGTCGCAGCGTCCAATGGATCTGAGTCGGCCGGCGCTGCGACATTGCCCTGCTCGTTATGACCATCATCGCCAGTGAAAAAGGACCCGCTCGTCTGTACTGCGTCATGTTGGTCCTCAAAGCCAGATTTGAAGTAGTCGATATCGGAGTGGGAAGGAAGTTGTGACTGTTGTCCGAAACTGGACCAAGGGTCTGGAGAGCCTGAGCGTGGTTTGGCGAATGGGTCTTCGAACGGATTTTCTTCAAGCATGTTTCTCGAGGGTGCAAGCAAATCGTCGAAACTATCCATGGCGTGTGGCAGGTGATTAAGTCCTGGAATGTCCCAGGAAAGCCGTAGTACTAATGGAGATTTTCAACCGAATTTAGACGTCAAGTGACATAGGGTGTGATAAAGCAAGATGAAAGCAGATCCATTGAAGCATAAAGAGCAAGCTATTCGAACGGCATCTCCTCTACAACATCCCTCAACGACTCCCAATTGGCTAGTATGCTATTTGAGAAT
This sequence comes from Fistulinella cinereoalba, assembly GCA_038089115.1. Taxonomy (NCBI): domain Eukaryota; kingdom Fungi; phylum Basidiomycota; class Agaricomycetes; order Boletales; family Boletaceae; genus Fistulinella; species Fistulinella cinereoalba. The sequence continues at coordinate 41,165 of JBBPKG010000152.1, read as the reverse complement.
GCTTGTTCTTCGTGTGTCAAGGTTTGTACCAACTGTGTAAGGAGTGCGTTTTCCCTGTTGTGAAGCACGACACGCAGTTCGTGCCACATACTTCCGTGCACGTTTTGAAGTCAGCAATGACCCTATGATAGCACGAACGTGCTCACCATGCTCGAATGAACACCCGTCGGCTGAGGAGTGACGCGATAGTTGCCTGATCTTTCTCAATAAGGACAACCACTCTATCGGCGTCCTCTTGCCATCCATCCTTCTGAGCTGCTTTGATGCCCTCGAGTTTCATTGAATTGGAGTCTACTCGTCTCTTGAGGCGATCAACATTATCGACCGCAAGGCGGTCATGCCTGACGAAGAGATCCCGCATAGCCAGATAGAGGTCTCGTTGGCTCTGACAACTCACGAGTAAGCACTGTTTCGCAAAGTTTAATCGCTGTAATACCTTCAGAGACTCCAAGGTTGACCGTAACAGAGTTTGCGACTGTTGAATGTGATTTTCGGCTGTAAGAGAAAAAAGACGACCTGACATACGCGTTGTTCTAACAGATCGGACTGGTATTGGGTGTATTCGGCAACACGTCCAATCCCTTGTCGCACGCCATCACAAAGCTCGCAAATATCACCTCGCCAACACCTGTGATTAACTTCAACAACGGCTCTCAAAACATTTGTCAGGCGTGCCAAGTCAGCCTGCTCATCGGGTATGCCATGTCCGAAAGAACCGTCGATGCAGACAGCGTGCCCAGAACCCAGAATGGATGATGGTGGCGAAGGGTTATCGGGAACATGAACAAACCGATTAGACCGGAATGGAAACGCTAAGTGAGAGGGCGGATAGGCACAGTAGAGATATGGTGAAACCCATACCGCAGCTGATTCGCGCCTCTTAATGATGCGTTCCGTCAGTATGCATATCTTCTGCCATTGTTCAATTAATGGGTTGAGCTTTGCACGAACGAACCTGCAACGTATATTTTAGTATCCAAAAAAAAATTTGTTCAACTACTTACGCAAGCTTCTCTTCAAGATCACTTGGAATAGACATTTCTTCAATCCTGTCAACTCGTTTACTGGTGGACTCCTCCTCAAAGGCGACTACATTGTGTTTGCGCCACATTTCAAAGGATGGCTCGGTCAAAAATATAGACAGAAGACCGTCTTCCTTGACCACAGGGTGGTTTCTGACATCGTTAATCAAGTGTACCTGCGTACATGATTGAACGGGCTTACATTACCGATCGAAGAAACCTTGTGAGGCCTTTCCTAGATTGCATGATTGAAAAAGTGCACTAACTGCCCGTATCGCTGAACGTACCTTCTCTGCTCAAGGAATGCCATATCAGCTGTCGGACATTACGATGTCGGTCAGCATGGGCGAGTAGGTAGATGCATTAAATACTGACGCTGTATACGCTTCGGCGGAAGCGCACAGAGGAGTCGAAACGGGTATCGTCGAACCAAGCAATCCCACAAAAAAGCAAATTCAGAATAGCGACGATGGACAGGAGGTCCGCGCTATTGACCCGTTAGTCAACAACAAGGTACAGTCGAAGAACTCACATCCGTTGATATCTCATATACAATGTACCTGTTCAGAAGGTGCCCTTGTTGCCCCTGAATGGTAACAGTGACCGTTTCTTGCTTTCTCCACCAATCTTTTGGCAGGCCAGAGCCAGATAATGTGGATGATGCGCCATTGATTGTGGTGGCGCTCCGTGGTTCGGAAGGGCCTACACTCAATTGAGGGACACTCCAAGGATCGTCCGTCGGGTAATTAGGCAGCGCCGGTCTGATGGTATTTTGTTTGTAAGGTGAATATGGAGCGCCAAAGGCGGAAGCACTCGGTTGTAGGGCATCAAGGGCCAAAGTGGGGATCGGCAAGCTGTTCTCGGCGCCGAAAACTGCTACTTGCTCGATGCTGATGTCTGCCATATACACCTCAATATCGAAACATCAACACGGCAGGAGAAATGGAACATACCTCTCCCCAACTGCGCCTGGGCAACCAACGCAAGAGCGACAAAGAACTCGAGTTTCGAGACTCGGGGTTTCGAACTAACGAGGCTTATAATCTGCCAGAAGGGTAATCAGCGTCTGGGGATGGTCGTGCACAGGGAGAGTATATTACCCTATCAATAGTAGCGGCAGGAAGGGAAGAGGTGGCAAGAACACGAGAGAGTGCGTTGACCGACACTTCTCCCGAATTAGTGGTGTCTACAGCAGCAAAGGCCCGGTGGTAGGTCTCGGGGACCACTGCATCGGCTGGAAAACCCGCTGCGTAAGCACGCCAAATCCACACCGTAAAAGACGTTTTTACCTATAACCGAGCTGAATGCCGAGGCGGCGGTGTTGACAGGCGGCGGAGAGGGCGAAGGTGCAGCACTCCATGGGTCATCGTAAATTGAAACCGCAAGCGGGTTTTCGTCGACAAAACTACTTCCTAGACCGTTAATTGATGTTGCGCCGTATCGCTGCGCAAGTCGTGGAGCATTAAACATGCTGGCAGCTTGGTTGTCTGCCAGAGAGTCGTAAAGTTGTTGTCAAACAGGCGCCAATTAGCTTCAGACGGACCCACTGAGATTTGGAACACAACAACAGCGGCAAACCTGAAGGCTCCGAACTTGAAGGTACTAATGACATTACAAACTATCTCTACGACACGTTAATTGCTCTAATAAAAATAGTCCGTAATTCATTCATCAAATGGCATCACCCGTGATTTTGGCAGCGAAATGAAGGGTCCACGAGGACAAGAGACGCTTCGAGTTCACAGTCTCACCGTCGAGGCTGCCGATATGAGTCAAGGAACTGAAAGGAAATAGGCCAAGCAAAAAACATACCCTGGTGTCCCGTAGGTGAGGGGAGCAATGTACATAAACATCGCGAACATCACAATAGCGAAGATCCCAACAACTGCCGGGCCCTTCACTCCGAGATCCGCAAATTCAGTAGGCTGCATCCTTGTCAGACGTCCTGCTACGGATATGGGGTAGTTTATGGAATCGGACAGGATGAAACTCAACACCGAGCCAGCCAACATTGCGGATGCAAGGTGGGAAGGAAGGTAGTGATGAATGAAAAGCTGACGGCTCATGAGGAAGAAAGGCAGGTAATGTACCGCCCATACGAGTAAGAAGAAACCAGCAGAATTCCATAGGCGGTTGCGGACAGCTGTTACAAGTGTCAGGCTAGATATCTAGGAGGTCAACACAAACTCACGATCCGGAATGGCGTTAAGTCCACGTTGCCGTGCCAAAAGGTCAGCAACAATTATGCCGACATAGATTGAGATGGCAATAACACATGTCCACCATCCGACGATATTGCCTATCAGGTAAATCTGTTTCTGGGTATCGTTCTCTGTCCAGAAGCTGATCCCGCTCAGAAGGAATGGCCAGTTGATTGGACCGCTTGCATAGGGATGTGATGAAGTAAGACCGGCATTGTGTTGTAGCATCAATAACTGTAACTCGGCAAATTTGGTGAAGAAACTCATTTTCTTGGGCTCTCGTGGGACACTGTTCTCTCTGAACTCAAGGTCACCTGAAACGATGTTCGTAAGAGGTGACATAGAAATAATAACAGACTCACCCTCACTCTCAACCACTTCATCGACAAACCAAGATGCACTTCTGTCAGTCGGGTTCTTATTACCATTAATTTCCTGCTGTTTGAATCCCCATTCGGGTAATTGTTGCGAATGTGTCCACATGGATACCCTGGTCGGCACATGTACAAGCCTGAAGTGGCCTGACTTGCTTTTCCACACGTCTCCTGTATTACCATTGACAAGTTGCAGGAGGAACAGTGTATCGTTATGACGGGAATGATCATCTTTTGGCCACGTAGTAAATTCTTGGTTTGTGGGCATCAGAGGGGATGCAACATCATGGGTCAACAGAAGCGTCTGGGTGTTGACGTGGAGGAGCTGAATAGCATCGTCATGGTGTACAGCGCGACCACGACCAGCCTCAGGAAGTGCCTTGGTAGGGATAATCTGCCAGTGGTTGTTCGTATCTTCGTGCCCATACCCTGTCACTTGCTGGCCTGGAGAGAGGTCAGTCCCGATTTTTCATGTCCCGGCACCCCATACCTTGAGTACTGATCCGGCCATCGTCGTACTGCAGGGGATACCTATCGGGGTGCGAGTGCAAAAAGACCTTAGTATCCTTGTGCTTCATCGTGACGATATCATAGTAATGGAGGTCTGCAATCAGTATTAGGACCAAGCAGATATTCTAGGGTCTTCACCGACCTTGACTGGAAACCAGTAGGTCGTTCCCAATTAGCGTCTCCTGGAAGGCGGGGCTCATGAATGTATCACCGGGGCCGGAATAAATCAAGACCGCGAAATGGACGTAAAAGAACGAGAGATATATGATGAAAGGGATCACGATCAACCCGACTGCCCGAGCTGCGAAGTGCTTCCAGAAATGTTCCTAGAAAATCGGTTTGCACAGCGGTAAACTTGATAGGCAGAACTGCTTACCATAGTATGACCCTTGCGATAATCCAATATACCCCACAAATCAATCAAGACAGCGATCCCAATAGTGAAAACTGTCAGGATACCGTTGACTTTGGATCCCCAAGTACAGGCCATAAAAAACCCAGTGGCGATCAACCAGCTCCACCACTCCACCGAAAATTCCCTAGGACAAAGTGGGTACACAAATGTACTAACATGCAATGTGGCAAGCATACCAATAGCGCAATTTGCGGAAACGGATATATGAGTAGATCGTCAGCGCCATGAAGAATATCAGGGTCGCATCGAGAAGTATGAGTCGAGACTGTGCAATGTGTGCATTATCTAGATGCTGTTGTGAGCACTGACAGGCAGCCGAAAGGAAATACCACAGACCAAACAGAACAATGGAAGCAGAAAATGCAGCAACAATCGTTGAATGTCCGGTTTCTTTCATGATGGCATACACGACGGGAATGGTCAAACTGTTGAGAATAGCGGGTAGTGCACGCATGCCAACGTAGGGCACGTGGTTTTCCGTGTAACTGTCCCCGATGTTCTCGAAAGTGAAGTGACCGTCGAAGCCAACAAACCATCCCGCGAGTCCATACAGTAGTTTTGCGAAGGGGGGGTGCACATCGAAGTAATACTGCCGAAGGATATAGTGGGAAGCAAATTTACCAAAGTGGACTTCATCAAAACTAGAGGGCGTAAGTTGGGAAGACACCGTGTCAGCAAGGGTACACGCACACCACTTGGTCCGGTTGGTTGATTTTGTAGAATCGTAGCACAAATGCGACGGCAGTGAGGAAACCCACAACTGCAGCGCTTGCTGGTGGTGTATCCAGTGCTTTTTCGAACGCGCTTCGCGCATGCTAGGGAACGGTGGATAGTTGGCCAAAGCATGTCAAAGACTGATGACCGCGACACGCACTGAACTGCGATACAATGCTTCAACATGATCCTCATCGTCGTTGTCGTATCTTTCTGCCCGCGGTGGAGCACCTAACGTTTTCCGTTGACGAACTTTGCTTGGGCTCGCCATGAAGGTTGCAGCTGTCCCAATGGTAAGAGAAACGAACTTGATTCGTTGGAACGACGTTTGAACGTGAACGTCCAAATTGAGAGGTCACGTGATGTGGGGATACCACTAGTAATACAACTTGCTTGAACACCTCGCTTTTGCACCACTCAGAGTCACCTAATTCCCAATAATCGTTACACTTCAGGCAACAACATCACGTTCCTTCAATCAATCCAAAATTTGAACTTTGATGGCACCCTGTGCCGGGTCCGCTGCAACATGGAATGCTGAAACTGCATCTTCGAGCTTGAATCGATGGGTGACTAGAGGCTTAACGTTGATGAGACCGCTCGCAACGAGGCGGATTGCTTTAGGATACTGGGGGAGTATTATAAGTGTTGAGTTCAGGCAACTGGAAGAAATCACGGTTTCACCTGATTCGCGTAACGGTACTGGAAGCTGACATCGATTTCATTGACGCAGAGATGCATGAAAGGGATCTGTCAAGATGAGTCTAGACGGCCGTGATTTGTTATCAGGGCAATGTATTACCGTTTGCTCGTCTTTGCCGACTCCGATGACGAAGACCTTGCCACCGAATTGCGCCGACTGCAAGTCGTTTCGTGAATTGTTAGCCCCAGAAAGGTCCATCTGCTTACATATATGGCTGTGTGTACACTGCTCTGTACCCCCGAACATTCAATAGCAACCTTGATTGGTCCTCCGGCCGCTTCTCTGATCTTCTCGGCAGACTCTTTAGGCGTTGAGCCATGTTCGATGAGCACGGTACGGACACCAGGAACTAACTTCTTTGCAAAATCAAGGCGGTTTTGGAACAGATCGGTGATCACAATGGGTTCCGCACCAGCCGCTCTGGCGGAGAGCAAGGAGACCAAACCGATGGGCCCAGCACCACTGACGAACCGTTGGGGGATGGAACAGTGGGACATGGAATCAACATACCAGATCAGAGTAGGATCACCAAGACGAAGACCGCTGCGCTCAATACCGGCCAACGCGACAGCCAGGGGCTCACACAACGCGCCTTCCTCGAATGAAACCGAATCAGGAAGACGATGAAGCCATTCGGCCGGGTGAAGGTGCCATCTAGTAAGAGTCCCTTTAAAAATACCGTAAGACGATATTAGCATTGATTTCTAATGACTCAGACTTGCGACATACCATGGAAAGGGGGAGTCGAGAAAAAGACCACATCAGGGCCTGCAGGTTCTCTCGGTCAAGCTCTGGCTGGGTGGATCATTGTGGCACGTACATGCATTATACCTACCGACCCTGCAATAGTCGCACGATGGCTTAGAGCAAGGTATGCCGGCCTCGATTGCAACACGATCGCCTGTACTGGGTGAGACCCGATGCGATCAAGCTTCATCGAGGGTACTATGCTCGCCTGGTTTCCATTGTGTGACACCTTCGCCAACTTCTACAACCTCTCCAGCAGACTCGTGGCCAGAGCCGCACTACAACGATATGTTGTTACTTATGGTACGAGATCCTGCACACAAGAATGTAAACTCACTTCGTCTGTCACGATCATCGAGTCACCAACCCGACCATGCTTCCAGAAATGCACGTCACTCCTATCGATAGATAGTCAATGCTTAAATGATTGGACACCAGCCGCGATTGTGCATACCCACAGATCCCTGTGGCTCGCACGTGGAGTAAAACCTGACCTGGGCCAGGTTTTGTGCGTGGCTTTTCAACGAGATGAATTTCATGATTAGGATTATAAAACGCTGCGATGTTGGAGTCCGGTGCAGGTGTTGCGTTCGGCCCAAGAACACGAAACGAGGGGTCATCAAGCACCTTGCGAGGACTGTAGATGTCTGCAAAACCACCGTCAGGCATTGATATTCGATACAGTCTGATCTTCAAAGTAGACACTGAGGGGAAGAGGATCGCGACTGGGATCCGTGGGAAGGTCAGTACTATGTGCCAGACGACTTAAATACTCTACTGTATGTTTCATCATCACTGTAACGCGATCAGCCCGTCCGATGCTGTCTCCAAACGACCTCCCTACTGTTCAGGTCAAGAGTCCCACTACCATCTTGAGGGTACTGGTGTGAAAATGAATATAGATGAGGAATCGAGCGGTGACACCTGAGCGGCATTCTCGTCTTTTTATACTAATTCTATGCCTTCGGATCTTTCACTGGGAACGATAGGAATACATGGCACATACTGGTCAATCCTGCTCTAACCCCACGGAGAGCATGTAAATTCAAGTCCTGAAAGTTACAATGTCTACTGAATGTAGTCGAAGTTCAATCGACATTACTCAAACAGGTAAGCACAGGACATCATTCGCTGCCATAGGCTTGTTCGTTCTCCAACAGATCAAGCCCCAACCACAACGCGCGGGGGTATCTCAAACTTCATGGCGCACAAGTCGAAAAGGTCCGCTTTAGCGCTGAGGTCTGCGACGATCGGATGTGAAGGATATTGGTTCGATAAGCGACTACGGGGGTGAGGCCTTGAGATTTGACTGTTGTTGATGTAAATCAACTTACCTCCAGAGCTCTTCCGCTTCGCTGCGTTTTCCGGCACTGAGGCCGGTGACGACGGTTAACCCAGCAAGAACTTCATCTAGCCCATGGTCAGTCTGGGCGCGCGACAAGACGCTCTCGGCTTCCTCCAGATCGCTTCTTGCAGATGCCAATTCGCCGCGTAAAATGCGCACGACTCCTCTCCCAGTAAATAGTGCAGCAGATGAAATAGATGGATTTGCAAGCTGCTCTGTATAAAAGGAAATTGCTGATGCATATGGTTCTCCTGGCCGTGAGATCCAGTAAGAGCAAAGGACAGATTTCAACCGACGACATACCACTGGTTCCCTGGGCACCGGTGGCCAGAGAGATGGCTGCTTCAGATAACTGCAGAACGAGTGCATCTGAGTTGGCCTGTAGTGATTTCGATAATATCTTTCGAGCGGTACTTGCTCGTGAGAGGGACAGGTAAATGTGCGCGAGGACAGCAGAACTACAAACACAGGGATCAGCTCTAGGAAATTTCATAGATTGCGTTACTCACGACTCATTTCCAGCGGTGGCCGAATCACGTAGTGTCTCAAGAGCTTCCTCCAACTCGCCTTCGCGAATGAATGCCGTAGCTGCAAGCACAACAACCGTTTCCCTCTCCCATTCTTCAATCCGTTCGTCTCCTTCAGCCTCCATCTCTACACAAAGGTCACGAAGTATCTCAAGGCCATCTTCACCCTGCGCTAGTGCAGAAACGGCGCGAAGGGAAACGTTCTCTGAGCCGTCTGGGATCAAGGCAAGAGCAGAGGCCGAGTCACCGCATGCTAGATAAGCACGAGCCCTGTAAACGATAGTTGAAATATAGTCCGATGAGGATGGGGGAGGGATTGGTGCTGCAATGACGGCGGGATATGCGCCTAGAGTGAATTGTTGTTTGATGTGATAAAGTTCAGAAGAAACCATGTTGTTCAGCGAGATTGTTGGCCAGCGTGGGCGGAATGATGAATTCGACAGACCGATTGCGTAATACACCCAGGAGATTAAAGTTCAATATATGGCGTAATATTTGCACATTTATTCTGCGCGGTTTTCAATGGTCAGCACGCGTTTTTTTAGACCAATGAGCGATGGATGAAGGCGGAACTGCTCGGCCTGGTTGATGGTCAGATGAACGGGGAGAACGCTGCTCAGATCTCTCCAGCTGCTGCTCATTCAAATCGAAAACGTACTACATAGAGCCGGCCCTATGGCGTAATATTTGCACATTTATTCTGCGCGGTTTTTTTTAAACCCGTGCTCGGCTTTCAAATTTCAATGGTCACCGGGCGTTTTTCAACAAGTATGGAAAGCCGGACGTCTGCGCCTCAGCTTGCTAAAAGAAGCCCGAATGGCCAACTAATTTGGCAGCCGTCGGTGTGACACCTCAAATGAGCAGTTAGGCATTATCAACAATAGCCTCGGGTTTACTGGTACTAGTACCGCGGCCATGGTCTGCCCCAGTGGCCGACTCCTGGCCATGAGAGAAATTGTGCGCACCTGGAGGCTAGGTATAATCCAGCTGGCCCCTTACCATACAGTGGCAGGACGATGTCCTCTCAGTGACTGCTCCAAACACTCATGGCCGATGAAGATCCCAAAGTTGTGCAATACGAGTCATGTCCCCAGTGGCCTGGCTTTCAGAAGTGCGGCAATCTCTAGGGGCCACCGCTGTGTTTAGCATGTACCGGACTCACTACATATATGGCCATCATTCCATTCGTAACACAATCAAACGTTATATCCAGGGACTCTATCACATTTGGGCCTGGCCGCTGGGCTATCGACCGCCATGTTCCTAGCCTAGACCCCAGTAGGCCGTATCTACGGCACTGCCTTTTCCGTTTGGCCATGGCATGTTGCACAAGTCTCCTCTGCACTCGAGTCGCAGGCCTTCAAGCTATTGAAGCTTCAGGCGACAGTGAACGACACAGATTACGCTTTCGAGTGTCACACTGCGGCCTGCATACCAGCCTGAGCAACTCACGGCAATCAATCCGTAACCGGTACCCGAGGTCTGCGAACTTCGAAGCCAGGAACATGCCACCTAGCCAACGACCGCTCTCACACATATTCCTTCACTTCGGGGCTGACCGGTGAAGTACGCTGTTCGGCACCATGTCTCGCTTGGGCAGCATGAATTGCTGTTCCAATGTTTGCTTACCCCCAGTCTTGGGAAATTGTCGTTTGAATCGGCTGGGCGCGTAAACTTAGTCTGGCGGCCATTACGCTATCTATGGGGTCATGGGACCCAATCAGAACTTCGAGGGTATTCGGTACAGCATCTCGGGCGCGACTTCTTCATTCTTCCTTTCTTGGAGCGCCCATGGCCGCTAAGTATAAGAACCTGTCGAAGACACTCGTCCCCTTCTCTTTGCCCCATCCACCATGTCTACCATCAACCGGACCTTTTCCTCACGTGCATCTGTAAAAAGCTCGCCCGTGAGTCATCCTTCTCATATCATGGTCTCTTTGTCAATGTTGTGGTTGCTAGGTGTCACCCACAGGCGAGTCTTCGACAGGCGCTACGTCCACTGAGTCTGGGACAGCAAAGGCTCTCTCTGCCGTCAAAGATCTGGTATGATTTGCCCATCCGACGTATAGTCATCTTTTAACTTTCAATAGATGAAACGTGCTTATGAGGACATAAATGAATCAACCTTGGTTGGTTGCCTCAGCGTTTTGAAACCCTATTCTGACATCTGCTGCAGTCCGCCGTTATTGATGTGGTCGAACATACCGATTCCATTGATGATCGGAAGATGTTGGTAAGCAGTCATCACACTTCGGGTTTTGACACCGGGCATAACAAACTATTATCATATAGCTTGAGCATCTCTTGACTTTCATGTCCCGTCTCCCGCCTGGTGGGCTCCAAGATTTTGCACAGAAGTTTGTTGTCCGGCTACGTGAGTTACGATATGTCACGTGGTACTTCGTTTGGTAGTTAACATTACTCCCAGTTTATAACGATCTTAGTCATCCTCCTTCGTCATTCCTTGGTCCTAGCTACGCATTTCGCACAGCAGATGGATCCAACAACAACCCTGATTTCCCCAATCTGGGAAAGGCTGGCACCCCATATGCACGTTCTGTGCAGCAGGGTAACCCTCTCCCTCGCAACCAGCTGCCTGATGCTGGCCTTGTGTTTGACACTCTACTTCGTCGGGACAAGGTAAAATGTTATTTCTAGCGATAATTGATGATATTCACATTTTCCTAGTTCCGCAAACATCCTGCTGGCTTATCATCCTTGATGTTTTCCTTTGCTGCAACTGTCATCCACAGTGTCTTCAGGACTGATCATAAGAACCCGAACATAAACATGACTTCCGGCTATGTTGATCTCGCTCCGTTGTACGGTAACGATCAGGCTACCCAGGACAAGGTATTGGTTTTCGGCTCCTGAATTCGCGAGTACTTTGACACGTGGTCCAGATCCGAAAGAAGGATGGTCGAGGCTGTCTCCATCCAGATACCTTTGCGGAGGATCGACTACTACTTCTTCCACCTGCTAGTGCAGTGATCCTTGTTCTCTTCAACCGTAACCATAATGTAAGCCTAGTTGATCATTTTACCACAGCATATCAATGATCCTTGTTTAGTATATTGCCCGCCGTCTCTTGGAAATCAATGAGCGGGGAACTTGGGTTGATCCTTCTATCGTGCCGCCCAATTCCAAGGATCTTGTACAGCAAGAAGAAGGTTCGTGCATTATATCCACATGGCGGTATTTGTTTAGAAATGTCCTTGCAGAAATATTCCAGATTGCTCGCCTTTGTAATTGTGCTTGGTTTGCAGCTGTTGTGTTCTCGGATTACTTCTCCGCAATCTTGGGTCTGGTTCGGAAAGGTTCCAGTTGGAGTTTAGAGCCTTTCGGTGAGATGCGTGAAACCGATCACACATTGTTCGAGCGTGGTCGCGGTAATGCATGCAGTGTCGAGGTTTGTTTGCGCTCCGGGAGATTATTGGATTAGCTGACGTCCAGCGAAAGTTCAATTGTTTATACAGATGGCATGCCACCACTTCCTTGGAAGATGAGAAATGGATTCAGGGCCAGTTTGAAAAGCTCTTCCCTGGCAAGGAGCCCGAGAAAGTCACGGTCAAAGATTTCTACAAGACAGAGGCCGTTCTCGAAGCATCTGAACCGAGTGTAGAACATTGGTCCCCTGATAAGTGAATCATGGCCCTCAGTATGGAGTACAGACCCTAATATGTCAACGAGCAGCTTGGAACGTCAAGACGATGGTAGTTTCAAAGATTCGGATCTTGCAAACATTTTGCAGAATTCGTGCGCGGTTCTTTTACTGTGATTTACCCTCTCTCATTATCATTGTAGGACATCACATCATGCGGCTGCCTTCGGCGCCCGGGGTACTCCGGGAATCATGAGGCTGAACGAGGTCATGGGTATTGAGGCTAATCGCAAGTGGGGTGTTTGCTCGCTTAATGACTTCCGGAAATTCCTGGGTTTGAAAAGTGCGCTTCTCATGTGTGGCTCTTGAACAAATACTGAATTACAACCAGCGTATTCCACCTTCGAGGAGTGGAACCCCGACAAAGAAATTGCAGAGGCCGCGGAGAAACTGTACGGGCATGTTGACAACTTGGAGTTGTATGTCGGTCTTCAGGCTGAGGATACGAAACCACTTGTTGATGGCGCGGGTCTATGTCCCGGATACACTATCTCTCGCGCTATTCTTGCGGACGCCATTGCTCTCACTCGTGGGGATCGGTTCTTTGCGCAGGATTTCACCCCTTACAACATGACGGCTTGGGGCTTTGCTGATTGCCAACGTGATCCCAACGGCTGGGGCTTCGGTTCGACTCTCGGGCGCCTGCTCCTTCGTACCTTGCCGAATGACTATGATGAGAAGTCGGTGTACACCTGGTTCCCTCTCATGCACCCGGAGGCCATGGAAAAGTATCTCAAGGAGCTGAACCAACTGGACAATTACTCGTTGGAGCGTCCTAAGCAGCGTGCTCCAGTTACCACTGTTTCCAGCTATGTTGAGGTTGGCGAGGTATTGCTAGACGCGCAGAACTTCACTGCTGTGGCTACAAACCGTGCTAATGAGGTCGTCAGAGGCAAAGGGTAGGTCATTTGCCTCCTGATTTATTGACCGGGTCTGACGCTTTACGGCAAAAAGGTTCTTCTCTGCCTCTGCCGACGCGACCCAAGTGCATAAGGAGTTCATCGACGCTTTGGCTCCGTCACCCGAGGATATCACCAAGATTGGGCAGTACTTCTATGACAAAACGACGGAGTTGATTTCGGCTGCTTCTTATCCGCTGGTCCATACGAACACCAGAGGTGTGAACATTGTCAATGTTTTGAAGCAGGCCCCCATCTACTGGGCTGCCTCAGAGATCGTAAGCATACTTCATCGGACTAGCATGGGTATACTTAACGTCTGCATGGCTTTCCAGGCTGGTATCCCACTGAAGGACAAGCCACATGGTTCCGGCGTCTACACCCCTCAGGAGTTGCACAGTATTCTAGGTGAAATTTACCAGTAAGGATATTTGGGCAACTTCGTTAGCGGCAACTGAGTGATTTTCCTTAGATTTATCTTCCTTGATGTCGAGTCCGCCAAATACCAGGTTTTGAAGAACAAAGTTCAGAAACACGTGGAGGAGCTATCCCATCACATCAACGCTTCTCTTGGTGCTGGGTCCAGAGTGAGCGTGTTCACCTTTCCACGCTGCTTGCATGTTTATGCCGGACGTAGCTTTCCATAGTTGGGATTTTGGGAACGATCTTTGGTAGAAAGAAGACAGGGCCGAACGGCTCGGTCTTGAAGCGCCTCTTCGATCTTGGCCATTCCAACGAGCAGGTTGTCAATGAGGTTTTAGCCCTCCTGGTTGGGGTAACGGTGGAGGTATCCCTAGGTAAATGACAATCTTGCTAAATATTTGGTGTAGAAGGCAGACGACTCATTCCTTTCCGTGGATAGCTTTGACGAACGTGACCAATCTCCTCCTTGATTTGGAAGGGGGTGCGAACTTCCGACCCCAAGTGGCCAGTACAAATCTCAAGGACTTGTCCACTCTTGAGGCACATGTCATTGAGGCCCTGAGTCAGTACATCCTAGCCCATTGGTCATGACGTGTTTCTGAACTTTCCTTCCAGGGCTTGACCCTCCCTTTGCGGGAGTTTCCGTCATTGCTAACAAAGAACACGCCGTAGGCTCACTCGCTGTCCAAGCACAGGAGAATCTCTTCCTGGACATTGCCAGTGCTAACGTGAGCGTAAGTGAATCATACTTAGTTGGCTCTTCCTTCTTTCTGACTGTGGCGACAGGAGGAAGCTTTCGTAAATGCCACCGCCTTTGACGCAACCCGTACTCCCCGAGAACGCTATCTCCGAGCGGACGTTGCTTTCAAGGTTGTTGGTGCTGACATTGCACCAAAGATCGTCGCTCAGGTCCTCCGGAGCATCTTTTCCCTTGAAAATGTTCGTCGTGGGCCTGGCCAATCGGGCAAGCTCCAGCGGTTCTTGGATGCCTCTTCCAAAGATTTGCGCTATGTCTACTTGGATGGACAACAGTCCCGCAGCCCTTGGCCTACATCCCTGGTCCTTTTGTATGATACCCCTTCCACGACTGCTTGAGTTGATACTCTTGTATGTTTGCATGGAGACGCTTCAGTTCTATGTCCTCATGATTGAGTGTATGCTCTGGTTGGGACCCTGGGAGACATGGCATGTACACTTGGTTTGCTGATCGCCTGTGTTGCTCTGCTTGTTATACGACACAACTTGTGTATCTGATTGATTGCAATGACTAATGTTACTCTGCGTGCTATGTAGGCAGCACTGCCAAATTCTGAGTAACCTCAAGAACGACACTGCAGTACTTGAAATGCATACATTGCTATTGAACAAACTTACTGGCCGGTCAAGTCAGTAGGTTCAGGTTTCGTCGTTTCATCTACTTCCGAAATGCCAGCCTGCCATACAGCATGGCTGCTGACCAACGTTGTCCACATGCTGTGCTTGTGCCGGGTGTTCGGCAAGCGATGTGCACCAGAGTCAGACTGTTTTGTCATCGGTCGGATGCTGCGCTGGTGCTCGGCAAACCGCTAGGTCGCTCCGAGTTTGCGGGATAAAGCAACTACAGCACTACTCGCCACACGGCGGCCGCGGTATATTAAGACGCTCAGAAACCACGGGCGTTCCTAAATACGCCCACTCTTCGGCTCTCAGTCAAATTGGTCGTGGTTCCCAGCCTTATACAAGTGGCACGTTGACCGTGTTTGCATCCTTCTTACTCTGTTTCCCATTCGAAGGTACGTTCCTGCACCAACGTTCGTCGCTTATCACTCAATACCCGGGTGCAGCGATATACCACTATGACGTCTATTCATCTACTCGTGCTGATCCACGGCATGTGGGGTAATCCTAATCATCTTGCGCACGCGGACAAAATAATTCGCGAAGTGAAGGGCGACACGGATAACAGCACTTCCGAGACACTGGAGTTGGCTGTTCTGGTGGCTAAGACAAATAGTGACGAGTCGACGTATGACGGGATTGACTGGGGAGGTGAGAGGGTGGCTCAGGAAGTCAGGTGTTTCTCGTTTGATCGCCTTTGTGTCCGTGCTTATGTCACCACAGATCATGGAGGAAATTAAGCTGTACGAGGACCAGGGGAAGAAAGTTACCCGCTTTTCGGTGTTGGGCTACAGTTTAGGGGGCTTGCTCGCGCGATATGTCATTGGGTACGCTCTAAGTGACTTCTGCTCTATCGGCACGTGCTGACATGCAGCCATTGAGGATCTTGCACCAGAACAAGTTTTTTGAAAAGGTGATACCCGTTAACTTCAACACTGTAGCCACGCCACACATCGGCATACCTAGATTCCCTTCTACGTTTTCCGCCATTGCAAATTTTATCGGCCCGAGGTTCTTGTCACGGACTGGGGAGCAGTTCTTCTGCACCGATAAGTGGTCTCCGAAGGGTAGACCTCTATTGGAGGTTCTTGCTGACCCAGGTTAGTCAGCTTCGTGTTCCGAGAGTGGCACGAGTACTCAATACATGGCGTAGACCACGTTTTCTATCAGGCACTCATACTCTTCCCTAACATACGGATCTATGCGAACGCGTGCGTCGAGATAAGCCTATCGAGGAAGCAACACTAATCCTGGCGTAGGATCAATGACCTCACAGTACCTTACATCACTGCAGCAATCGATGAGGTTGACATATTTGCAGAATACGAGAAGAACGGTGTTCAAATGTATGTGTTGGCGTTCATCAACCTTTCCGACCCTTTTTTACTGTTCTGCAGAGAGTTTCATGACGAGTACAAGCATCTGGTCAAGTCATATGCACTACCAGCCTCTCCGCCGTCACCTCATGCCCAAGAGAAGACCAGCTTGATTTCGAAAATTCTGACCACGAGGCCCCCAGTTCCGCCGGCGCTCCAGGGAGGGTTCCCCTATAATCTTGTGAGTATGCAAAGTCTTCTGCATGTGTGTTTGCTTATGGAGATCGCCTTAATTTCCAGCTTGTATACGCGCTTCTTCCAATAATATTCCCTGCTTTCGTTTCCCTCGCGCTTGTCCGTTTCACAATTTCATCGCATAATTCGAGAATTCGTATCAAGGCTCTTGATGGTGAGGAGACC
>JBBPKG010000151.1:9273-27965 GCA_038089115.1 Fistulinella cinereoalba | reverse complement strand
GGGCAAATATCTCGCATCGTCTGGTAAGTTCCCTATCGCCACTTTTTCTTGCTTTTCACCAGCACTTGAAAGACAAGGCGACGAGGGACAAGGCAGTCAAACAGCTCGCCCTGTTTCTCTCCAACCCCGACAGCAATGCTCTCTCCGATTCCGAGATCGCCAAGCTGTGGAAGGGATTGTTCTACTGCAAGTTCACGTACTCCTCTACTTTCCAGCTGAATCACGCCCGTTCTAGGTTTTTGGATGTCGGACAAGCCCCGCGTGCAGCAAGATCTCGCGCAAGAACTGGCCGAGCTTCTCCTGACGATCACGCGTCTCTCGTCGTCACTCAGTTTTCTCAAGGGATTCTGGATTACCATCGTCCGGGAGTGGAATGGGATCGACCGTCTACGGTTCGTTGCACCGCGTGTTCTTCGTCCCACGGCTCAATTTTGCCAAGCATGGACAAGTACTACATGCTCGTCCGGCGGTTTGTCAGCGCGACCTTTAGGCTGTTTATACGAGCTAGATGGGAAACCTCCGCTCTTGAAGAGTACCGGTCCATACTTGTGAGTACGGGTGGTCCACTCTGGTATGCCTTTTGGTGTCGCAACGCTCTTCTGATCGACTGATCGCCTTTCCAGCCCCGCCGATGTGCGCGTTCCGGCCGGACTGACGTTTCATCTGGCGGAAATATACCTTGAGGAACTAGAAAAAGCTCTGTCGGCGTCCGAATCGCCCCCCGTCCCTATCCTAACGCTGTTGTCCCCTTTCATATCTCTCGCTGCCCACACGACGACGGCCACGACGTACAAACACCTTGAAGAATCCCTGTTTAATCCATTACTCACCGCGTTGCAACCGCGGACTTGCGATCGGGCAGGACTCTTGGACCCCAAGTATCCCTCGATCGTCGCGAACGCATGTGCGGATGTGCCTTGCACGGGTAGCCCAATGACCCCCGGCGCACTACGGGACGCTATGCTGCAAAGACTGTTTACCATTGCGAGCGCCGCAGACACCAGAGATTCGAATCGAAGAAAACTCTACGCACTGTATAAAATCGCAGTGGAAGAGGATGAAGATAGTGTAGAGTGATTTATACTGGGATAGCTATATATCTGGCAATTCGCGCTGTGTTAATCTCCTCCATGTGGTCTCCCTCCACCAGTCATCCATGCTGTCGATACGGTCCCAGAGTGTCTCTTCGTCGACACCATATATTTCATATTTTCCGCCGTCCAGAGACAGTCCATCACGCTGAGCAGCCTCGATGGCGGCCTTATTTTCGCCACTAGGAGAGGTCACAATGAGCACGGCGTGCTGAATTCGCGCGGAACTGACCTGAGAAGTTCAAGGAGTTCTTGTCGGTCAGGGAAAAACAGTCGCGATTCCAAAACTGCTAAAATGGCGAGGGCGGCGCGGAAGAGGAACGAATCGCCCTCGAGCATCACTATATCCCATAGTCTGGCACACGCATCAAACGGCAAGTGGTCGAGGAACAGCGGTATTAGCCAGCTGGGAAGATATGCGGCCGGGGATATCTGGTGTTGCTTGAAGTTGAAGTACACTGCGTCTAGGTCAGTCGCCATCGCTGGACGGACGAGATGACGCACTCTTGGGCATGCTGTCTGCTAGCAGGGCATCGAGAATCCTGGACCGAGTGAGACGGTGCACGAAGCTGGACGAGGACTCTCACCGATAGTATGCCTCAACCTAGTGCTGTGGTTCAGTTAGAGTGTGCCATGTCTCGTGGATCAGACTCACGTCGTCCCTGGTGTTGATGCCGCCGTAAAAGGACCTGAGACAGTGTCTCTCCAGTAGGTTTCTCATGACGATAAAACCTTGTGGTGAGGGCATGTTGAGAAGGATCATGGCAGCGATCCTGGATGTTCCCGGGGTATATCCGAGGCCCTCGTCGGCACGGGAAACGACCCATGCGCACAGGAGGTCTTTCAAGTCCTGGTAGAGGGGGCCGCTCTCTGGATGAAAGATGTGGAGTGCCGGGAGGGTGAGGAGGATGTCTTGTTCGATCGCCTGCAGAGTGTCTTCGGGAAAGACACCCGAGGAGGCGGCCCTATTGGCGCGGGCGAGACAGCTGCGGTAGCTGTCTGAGGACGCGTGTCAGCATCGTTACCGGTGGACGGGCAAAGTACCTTTGCTGAGGGTCAAGGCGTTGCCGACGGCACGCTCCCACATGGAGGCGCGGAGGTTGGTGGGGATGCCGTTCCACCACATTTTGCGGAGGGCGGGATCGCGGGCGACGACGCGCCAGTCGGGGACGATCTCCTTCTCCCATGTAGGAATGGAGTGCTCGATGCGGAGTTCGCGGGCCAGCCTGCGTTCCTGGACTGCCTTGCGGCGTTTTTCTTCTGCGGGTGTCGTCAGCGGGCCGGCTGCGGAGGCGGGCTGGGACGGGTCACCTGCTGCCTGGCTCTGCTTCATCATGGCGTGCCAGTCTGCGAGATGCTTGAGGTCCTCCTGGCGGTTCTTTGGGGGGAGAAAGTGGGGGCGTGTTTTGCTGACGACCTTTTCGAGTGCGGTCGGTCCGGATGGTCGCGGTGGTCGCGGTGTCGCGGTGGGGGAGTGCGGTGCGCCGTCACGGGCGAGGACGGAGACGCGGTCTGTCGGGGGCTTGGAGACATGATCGATGTGGACGACGTCGGGGACGGATGTCTGCTCGGGGGGGTCGTCGTCGTCTGGGTCGCCGAGCTGGACTGGGCCGGGCTGGCGCTGGAGCTCGTCGGACATGGTCGCGGTGGCGGTGCGGCGTGGCTGGGATGATCGCCGAGGTGTTGCTGGTGCTGGCGGGACACACGTCGTCGCTGTTCACGACGGCGGGCGACGTGCAGCCGGGGGTGCGGGCGCTGCTGCACCCCGGCGAGGAGGAGTCGCTCCGCCAGCTCGGCGAGATCGCGCGCCGATACCGCAGCATCCGCGCCCACGTCGCCCGCCTCGCCCGCCCGCGCTCCCGGTACGTCGCCGCGCTCTGTGCCGCGCTCAGCCAGATCCTCAGCGACGACTACGAGAGCCTCGTCGTCGCCACGGAGGCAAGCATCCTCCGCCGCGACCCCGACCTCGTCGCACACCGCCACGCCGTCCCCCTCGCCGCCGTCCGCGCCGCCTTTGCAGAGTGGGACGCGCCCCTCGCCGCCCTCGACGCCCTCCTCGCCCCCCTCGACCCGGAGCACCACCCCGGTCCCCTCATCGACATGCTCCTCGCCCGCGCCAACACCGGCGTCCACCGCGTCGCCCGCATCATGTCTGCCCTCGCCCTCGCCGTCCAGCGCACCTGGCGCGCCCAGCTCGCCGCGTTCCTCGTGCACGGCGCCCTCTCCCCCGTCGACCCCCTCGCCTCCGACGCCTACGTCCTCCTCGACGGCGCGATGCCCTCCTGTGTCTCCCACCAGTCACGCGACTCCATCGTCTATGTCGGCCGCGCCATCGCAACCGTCAAGAAAAAGTGCGAGGGCCAGATCCCGCGCGAACTGGCCCTCCAGCACGCCCACCTCCTCGACACCGTCCTCCCCGAAGATCAGTACCGGTTCGACCTCGTCATCGCCCACATCCGCACCAACGTCAGCGACTGGCTGTGGCTCAACATCCTCACCCGCAAGCACGTCGAGGACGCTGTCCTGTCCCTGTACGCCCGTCCCCGCTCCGATCGCGTGTCTGCTCACATCCCGCAGCGCAAACTACTTTCTCTTGCGCGACGGCGAGTTCGGTCTCGCCCTCATACGCGACATTGAACAGCTCAAACTGTCCCGCCTCACTACCCGTCCGGGCGGCACCTCCATGATCAAAGAGCAGGACCTCAATCTCGCCCTCTTGAGAGCATCCCTGGGCACCACAGCTCAGCACGACCCGTCCTTGCTCCATCTCAAGTTTCACATGCCCTCTGGCCCCATTCGGCCTCTGCTCCCCTCACTGGGCAACAAAGTATTCTCGTCGTCGACCAGCAATCTGGGCGAGACTCCGTCCTTTGACGACCTCTTGCTCGGAACACCCCTCGTTCTGACTTATCACGTCGCTTGGCCGCTCGATCTCTTCCTCCACCCGCCCGATCTGCAGATCTATGCCGCATTGTTCAATTATCTCTCGTCCTTGCGCAAGACACATGCTCGCATCCATGCCTGCTGGGCATCGCTCTCCAATGCACAACGGGCCCGGCGCCGATGGACCGGCCTCGGCGAGGGCGGCACAACAGAGGACCTCGACGTCCGGAAACAGCTCCTCCGTTGCGGCTGGGGCGTCGTCCGAGACATGGGATGGATGCTCGACTGCCTCTTGGGCTACGTCATGGTCGACGTGGTCGACGTGGAATTCAGGCGCTTCAGAGACCTGCTCAACGACCCCCGGCGAGCTCGATCAGAGGCCAAACAGAGCGAGAACGCGGATGCCCTCGACTTTACCACGCTCCGGAACCTGCACACGACCTATCTGGAGCGTCTCGTGGCAGGTTGTCTGCTGTCGCATTCCACGCTCGCCGCGATCATCCGATCCATCTTCGAGGTCTGCGAGCACTTTGTGGCTCAGGTGGAGCGCTGGGGCGGGGACGTGCTCCCCGCATTGCTATTTGAAGGCAGCATCTCCGCGGACGACAAGGTGGGCGCGATGGTCCAGGAGCGACTGCAGGTGGTGTCAGAGATCAACAAGGTGAGCACCGGCGGTATACGGCGAGCCATGCTGAACACGACACAGAGTCTGCACACGCTGCTCGACACGTTTTACGACCAGCTGTCGCTGTCGACGTCGCAGCAGCCATTTGCGGCGGGGGAGTTGTCCAAGTCGGTGCTGACGGGGAGCACGACGATGCAGCGGCGGGGGAGGGGTTCGGAGGAGGTGCGGCGGCATGTGGAGCGGCTTTTGCTCCGGCTAGACTTGAACGGGCCGTTTTGGCGACGGGGGGTCGAGTAGACGGCTTGTACCGTGTGAATGTCCATCTCGAAGCTTGATATGGCTGCAGTTCGCCTCTCTCGATATCTCCGCCATCTCTCCTCCAGAGCGACCATGGCCAGTCGTATGTCCCCCGCCCCGCCCCCGCCCCGCCCCCGCTCACACCCCGACAGCGTTCACACCCCGTCTCATCGGCGCGCCAAACACCCTCGGTGAGCCCCCGCACCGCCCGCCAATCCCCCCGCTGATCGTCGCGTGCAGACCACAGAATCTACATTGAGCAGAATGGCCGCGTCGTCTCCTCCTTCCACGACATCCCGCTCTTCGCCGACAAGACCAACGGCATCCTCAACATGATCGTCGAGGTCCCCCGCTGGACCAACGCCAAGATGGAGATCTCCAAGGAAGAGCCCTTCAACCCCATCAAACAGGACACCAAAAAGGGCCGCTTGCGCTTCGTGCGCAACTGCTTCCCCCACCACGGCTACATCTGGAACTACGGCGCCTTCCCCCAGGTGCGTACCCGACCCACGTCCGCCCGCATCCCCCGCTGATCGGGCCTAGACCTGGGAGGACCCGAATGTGATACACGGCGAGACCAAGGCCAAGGGCGACAACGACCCGCTGGACGTGTGCGAGATTGGCGAGCAGGTCGGCTACACCGGCCAGGTCAAGCAGGTCAAGGTGCTCGGCATCATGGCCCTCCTCGACGAGGGCGAGACCGACTGGAAGGTCCTCGTCGTCGACGTCCTCGACCCCCTTGCTCCCAAACTCAACGACATTGAGGACGTCGAGCGTCACCTCCCCGGTCTCGTCCGGGCGACCAACGAGTGGTTCAGGTCGGTCTCAACTCTTTTTTGGCGCGAGTGTTGGCTGACACGCGCGTGCAGGATCTACAAGATTCCCGATGGCAAGCCCGAGAACGTGTTCGCGTTCTCTGGCGAAGCCAAGAACAAAAAGTACGCGACCGAGATTGTGCACGAGTGCCACGAGGCGTGGCGTCGCCTCATGGTTGGTGAAGTTCCGGCCAGAACCTCATCGTACGACCTCTCTATGTGCGTTCATCTTACCTCTGCGACTCCAACGTCAACTCATTCCACCTCAGTCGTAACCTGACCGTCGACGGCAGCATCGGCCAGACTAGCTCCAACGATCCTACCTACGCCGCCATCCCTGCCGACTCCAGGCTCCCCCCTGCTTCCATCGATCCTTCTAGTCAGTCTAGTGCTCGCCCGTTCTTGACCCACACTAACCCCGATATGCTAGTCTCCAAGTGGTTCTACATCTCACCCGTGCAAGTGTAGAGTCGTTTGTAGTGAAATCCCTGTGGACATTTTGTAGGAAACCTCCCGCGTAATCCCAACTGGGTCGTCGATTCCCCGATCTACAGCGTCGTGATATCAACGTGAATTAGATTTTGAGCTATAGCTACAATGCACGATGCAAGTATAAGCAAATAATGTTTTTGGAGGACTCGATCTATTCGAGACCTTCCTGCAGCGAAGGATATCGGCAATATCGATCCGAGATGGAGGTCACTGTCCACGTCCCTGCCAAAAATGTTCATCAGCAAAGAGGTCGTGTCGAGTTATTTGGACCAACCTTCTAATGCGGAAAAGACGGAATATTCGTGCGCCATGACACCCGAAACCGTATGCGTTTCGAGGACCTTTCCAGGCTTGCCCCCCTTCTTGAGACTGGGCTCCGCACGCTGATACGTGAACGTGAAGGGCGGCTCGCCGATCAGCGTGAACACGATCTCCGCTTGATCGCCTGCCAAGGACGTGAGCCACTCTCCACGGCTGACCCGTAAAAAGACGCGAAAAATCAACCTTCATGAATGTCCTGGTATATCCGCTTCCCGTGCCCGACCTGCGCCGACGGCAACGGGTGGACGTGCATGCGCACATGCGCCACCGCCGCCTTGCACATCTTTTGCTGGTGCGCGATCGAGCTCACGATAAACTCGCCGCTCTGGTGCTGCGCGATCGACCACGGCGACGTCTTGGCTTCTTGTGTGTACGACTTGCCATTGACGCGGTACCTTGTATCCAAAAAAAAAAAAACCATCAGCGACGGATGTTCAAAACGACGACTCCGCGGCGGGCGCGCCTCACCCGATTGTCCACGGTGGCGTTCCCTCGAGCTGGAACTGCGTCACGTCGCCCACGCAGACATCCGTCTTCTTGTCCATGGGCACGATCGCCGCCGTCTCTGCGACGTCGATCCACACCGCGCGACGCAGCGGATCGAGCGCTGCCTGCTCGCACCGCGACGCGTCGTGCACGCTCTCGATCGCGACCTGGTAGGGCCCGATGGACGTGAACGCGTACGAGGACACGTCCAGCTTCCACACCCGCTCGCGCACCTCGACCGTCTCGTGCTGCACCTTGCTCGCGGCGAGGTTCCGGATGGACAGGTGCAGCTGGAACGGTGGCGTGCCCTCGAGGACGATCGTGCCGTCCGCCGAGGCGGGGTCGCGTGGGCTCAGGACGTCGTTGAGGCAGAACGACATGCGGTTGTCGTTCTTGAACCTGGCAGACGGCTTCGGGAGGACTTCCTGCTCAAAGACGAGGCGCTCCGACCGGGGGATGACCGCGCTCTTGTGCTTGTGTAGCGGGTACGCTGCGTCGCCGATTTGCTTCACTTCATAGTACTTGCGTCCCGGAGTAGATGTGTGTAATTGGAAGCGCGTGCGCGGCTGGATGCTGCTAAACGTCGGCTGGTCTAGCACGATCGTACCGACGCCCGCCTCGTCCTTCATCGCAATGTTGTACATGATTTGGAAAGGAGGGCGACCTGGGGAGTGTCAAGTCAATCCGATCACCCACTTATCTACATACCTTGCAAGTCCAGGTCAACGTGGTCATCATAACCTTGGCAAATGGGCGGAAGTATATGGGAACGGTTGTACGCTTCAAATATCGAGGGCGTTTGAGGGTCCAGTCCGGCAGACGGATGGGGAACCCAATCCACATAGTATTTACTTTCGTCCGCGATCACAATACCTGGGCATTGTGAGTCCGATACCTGGCAAAACAGGTCAGGGGTCAATGCTTCACACGGAAAGTATGCCTACTTCGAGCAGCTCGTACGACCCCTTGGCTTTGACACGGATATAATCGTTTGGAGAACGTAAAGTTGCAGTTTCCAGAGATTCGGGATCTTCAGTGCGGCGATACTTGACTGTCCAGGGCTAAAGAACGCCATCAGTACCATGCGCAGACAATGTTGAGGTGTCATACCCCATCGCCTGTGAGCCGCAAGGGCAACTCGGTCTGGTCCTCCTCCAGAATGGTCACTTGTGCAACACCATTCTTTATGTAGAATTTGGCCGTGGGCTGAGGAAAGATTGAAAACATCTACCAGTGCCCAAGAACAACAGCATACCTTTACTCTGCGCACATTCACGGAAACGCCGGGTACAGAAATGGAGCGTTTGCATCCATAAGCATCCTCGACACTCACTTTAGAATGCAATCAGCAAGTGCGATAATGAAACTCGTCGAAGCCTACCTAGATCCACTTCAAACGACCCGCCTTCCTTGTCTATTTCAGATGGGATAGGCACTTGTATGCGCGTGGGCGACGACTTGATGTCGCGAATATCTAGACGGTCGGTAGTACGGGGGCCAACAACTTCCAATTCGAGATGCCATGGCGCGGTACCCTGGAAATGATGGTAAGCGAGCGGAAAGTGGAAAACGAGCAACTTACTCGGAGGTCCACCTCAATATCAACTGTGCTCCCGGAACAGCTATTGACCACACGTTTGGAACGACCAGTGACAGCCATGGACACAAAGTCAGCAGCTGCAAGGGGATGGACGATCTGGTCGATGCTGGGTCCCTTGAGTTGGATTCTCTGGTAGTTTGCATCGCTGAGGGATAGGAATGTGTAGTAGTAGTGACCACTAAGTTCAGGTTGCAATGTCAGGTCACCCCGTGAGCTTGTAAATACTTTGAAGAGATCGCGTGGTTCCTCCTTGTCGCGTTGTGAGCTATAGTACACCTTGAAGGGAGGAGTCCCGTGGAAAATGAGCGATGCCGAAACGCCAATATCCCCGGAACTGCAAACAATGATGAGGACTCGGTGTTTGTATATAGAAAAAAGTGCTACCATTCGTGAATTCGCTTCCATTCGATTTCGGCTGTTGGCTTGGGTTTTTCCACCACCTTGCACGTCTCTGGGTAAAGCACATCACCCTCGCACCACTGGATAATTCTGAGTATGCCTATCTCTTCGGAGAGGTGCGTTTGCGTACCTTGCCTTTGACTCCGAGGATGGTGTATTCTCCCGCGGCGGTCACGTTCAAGGTAAGAGAGGATTGTGGGGTCTGAAACGAGTCTTTCCACTGCTTGACATACTTGGTGGCAGCATCTTGCGCTGGGTCGAACTTGACGTCGACGTTCCACGGGGCATCCAATGGATCTGAATCAGCCACTTGAACATGCAAGGGTGCGTCGGAGCCAGTCAGCAGAGAGACTGGGCTGCCTGTGCCACAGTTTTTGAAAGACGCACGGGGGCGTCGAAGGATGCTGGCGGACCGCGCGGTCTTTGAGTTGAACGGTGATTCACGATGGAGCAAGTCGCTGGCGGCACTCTGATCGAGCTGGACGATGTTACCGACGCCGTCAATGACAGACTCTAGAACGTAAGTGACCCTGCCCAAGTGCTCTACCGGGAAGGAGAGGGGGACCTTGAGCATTTGGGGTGCTTTGGAGGATGTTCTGACCACGCTGCGGGAATCTGACTGCGAACGGGATACTGGGGTACTGTCTTCAATGCCTTCAACAAGGAAGCTCTCCTTTTTCCCGTCGGCATACTTGGACCAGCGGAGGCTGAGAGGGGGTACGCCGCGAATGTCGATAGTGAGGTCGACGCCAGAGGTGTCGCCTTGACAGCGAACTGCCTGGGACGGTTGGCTGAGCGAGTCATCTGTGTAGTATGCGGTCGGACATGGGACGACGGTGACCTCGAGAGGGTGCGCGAGCCGGGCGGCGACGCCGGAGGTATCGAGTATTCGCTCTAAACGAACAGTGCCGGGTTTGGAAACGCGTATATGCGCGAGCGACTGGGTCCTTTGCAGCTGAGGATCAGAGGGCGGTACTTCGTCGTCGTCGTCGTCATCGTCGTAGTCGTCGTCGGTGACTTGGGCGCGAATGGACTGGAGACCCTCGAGCCGTGCCTGCTCGATTGCTCGGAGGTCTTTTCCCCCGAGCTCAACATACTCTATGCGACCAGTGCCAGACTGGCCCTCGACGTAGGTCAGAGGCGTGAGTGAGTAGCGGACGTTTGCAGGGGTGGTGTTGTTGACGAGGATGGGGATGAGGACGGCATGTGAAGGGGGGGCGAGACAAAAGGTGAGCGCGTCCGGGTTGAGGCGGGCAGTGCTGATCGGGGACATGCGGACGGTGTGTTGGCCGAGCAGGTGCTGGTCTGCGCGATGCGCGTCTGAGAAGAGGGACACGAGGTTCGAGGGCGAAAACACGTCGGCGATGCTGAACTGGGGTGTGAAGTCGGGGCGTTCTGCAGGGGGGTCAGCATGGGGTCGCGGCAGGGACAGAGGACGCGCTTTGTATGGCCTGGTACGGGGTCGGGCCGGCGAGGTGGAGGCTGATGCCGCCGAAGAGGAAGCCATCGAGGAACCAGAGGGCGAGTATCTGGAGTGCGACGACGGCCCTGGAGTAGGCGAGGCGCGGGATGCGGAGCTGTGCGAGGAGAGCGACATAGGCGAGGTCGACGCAGAGCCACTTGGCGGTGTGCGAGGTCGGCTCGGGGGCGAGTGCGTTGCGGAGGACGTCGAGCGCCTTGATGGCCTGTGCGGGGTGAGCGGGGGTGAGCGCGGGCGGGGTGCACGGACCTGGAGGACGGCGCCGAGGCTGAGTGCATACAGCCGCTGGGAGGGGACGTCGACGACCCGCGCTGGGATGAGCGGCATCGTGGAGCAGGAAAACCACACCCACGTGACGCGCATTCCCCGCCCGCGTGTTGCCAAATCGGGCCGATCGCGCCTTCGCCATGAACAACATCCCGCCGATGCCCTCCATCGAGGGCGATCTCCTCCTCGACGTCCTCTCCCGCCAGTCCCACAGAAACACCCTCTCCCCCGCTGATTCTACAGAGCATGGCGGCGCAGAGCGTCTCGCAGAGCTCGGCGACACCGTGCTCAGCATGATCACCATGTACATCCTCTTCCAACAGACGCCCTTTCTCTCTGCAGTCGAACTCTCCGTCTGTCGATCCCCGCTCCCCCATGCCGTCGCTCACGACCGCCACAGGAAAAGCACAAGGAACTCATGGACGACGATCACATCAAGCACTGGCTCGCCTGCTACAATCTCAAGTCCAGAGTCCGAGGCCTCGAGGACCGATCCAGGCTCGATGAACAGACGGTAAGGCCCTCTCCATGTTCCCACACAAGCCCTCATCCGCATCAGGAAGAACGCCTGCTCTTCTGCTCCTACGTCGGCGCAGTCTATGTCCAGAAGGGACTCCATCCTCTCGTCAGCTGGATGAGCCGTCTGCTCTGCCCCGAATCGGAACCTCTCCCAGCTCCTGGGGCCGCCGCACCTGCCCCTCCCCCTTACAGTGCTCCGCAGCCGGCCCCCCCTCTGCCCTCCTCCCCACCCCCCATGCAAACAGGGGGTCCGCAGGTCAACACCCTGGCACTATTCAACCAGACATGCACCCAGCGCGGCCTCGGCATCAACTGGGAGTGCGAGTCCGATGGCCCTGCCCACCAACCCCGCTGGACCGTCAAGTGCTACGGTAAACATCTCAATCGCTTCCCTGACCAATTCTCACCCCATTCGCAGTCAATAATCAACTCAGGGGCTCTGGACTGGGCAGAAACCAAAAGGTAGCGAAAGAAGAAGCAGCACGCGAGGCGTTCCGGACCATGGGGTGGGGAAGTAAGCGCATACACTCATACCTGATCTTCCTACTGAACGTGTTCTAGCCTTCCAGTAGACTAATCATGTACGAGGAATCCGGAGTTGCAGCATCCGCGGCACTTTTAACACATCCTGCGCAACTGTAACAATACCGAATCAGCTTTCTTGCATCATTATCGTTAAATGTAACAATTCATTGGGGCTCAACTACAGCCAGCCGCTCAGAAAGCAATGAGGTAGATAACTTAACAGGCCAGCACCCAGCCACCATGCCTCGGTGCCCTACATCAACCAGAAGAATACATATGCTGCCAATAATCCGAGAAGAATCCTGAGTGGCGGATCCATGTTCGACCAGGTGGAGGATGCGGTAGCCACGAGGTCATTTGTTGCCGGGGGCGCAGGTGACGATCCCCCAAGGGTGTGGCCCTGCCCAGAAAAGGCACCCGCCGACGACGAGCCCGCGAATCGTTGTACGGCATTCTGCAATCCCCTTGAACCGGATTTTCAACGCATGCGGGCGAGAATCAACACTCGACCACGTACGTCCTGTCAGCGCCACGAATCATGTGGATCTGTTTAGAACCCTGCAAGAAAATGAACGTCGGCCTAGCTTGGGTCAGACCCAGGGTATGTGCACGGCACAAGGACGCACATGGCCGACACCTTGTAGGTAGACGCCACGTCCTTTGCAGCATCAACGTCACACTTGACAAAGTTGACGCTAGGGTACTGTTTTGCGAGTGCTTCGAAAGTAGGAGCTATGGCATGGCAAGGGCCACACCTTGTCAATACCATCAGACAACTGCCGCCCGTCTCGAGGATGGATTACCAGGTGGCATGAAAGTCGATCACCTGTGTGGGACGAGTCCGAAGACGTTTTGGACAAGACAGAGAGGTCGCTCACAGTCAGCTTGTCCGAGTTGGACAGAATTCCATTGAGATGAGAAACAGAGGTGACGTGTGTGATAGACATGTTGCAAGTTGGACCGGGTCCGGCTTAGCGCCCGTACAAGTGGCGGGGTTAGAAAACAAGGGGACCCTCTTGTAAACTGTTTTCCCCTGCAGACGACGCCCTCCGTCGACGGCCCCGCAACGCATGGCCCACACCACGACCAGCATCCAGCGGATGATGCCCCTTGCCAAACGCATCGCTCTGCGACCGCACATGTGTCGCCGCCTCCCCCGTCCCGACACACCGCGCCTGCGACACACGATAAGCCAACGCCGGCGGCTCCATCTTCTGCGACCCTAGCTTCGGAATCACATTCTTCTTCATAATGTGCATCAGCCCCGTCTTCTTCCCCTGGAACGGGTGGAACAGGTACGGCGAGCTCGAAAATGTCAGCGGTGTCAGCGTCTTCTCTCCCCCGAGTGTCTTCCCGGCCCCATCCACCCTCCGGTCCGTCACGAGGTAGTCGAATTTCCAGCGCAGGCGCATCCCGTGTCCATCGCCGTTCACCATCGGCACCATTAGCGCCTCCGTCCCGAGCACCGTGTACACACCGTTCGCCTTGATGCTCAGCGTCGCCTGCCGCGAGATATAGTCCCGCGACTCGTCCCCCGCCACCGAGACCATCCGCAGCGTCGGCGGGCTGTCCAGCGCCGCATAGTGGAATACAAACGCCTCCCGCGTCGCCGGCATGAACTCGGCTACGCCCGCCGAGACGTCCGTCCCGCACGGCTCCCCGGACTCGTACGGGTGCAGCGATCGCGTCCGTGGCGAGTACCCCACCAGCTGCATGCACGACCTCACAGCCCGGAACCCCTCCTGATCGATCCACAGCTCGATGGACGTGTGTCTCAGCCAGGATAGCTCCTCCGGCAGCCCGATCTGCTTCATCGGATACACTGCGTCGGTCAGCTGCCACCGCGGATACGGCGATGGTGACTGTCGGCTGGGACACGTATGCGCGTTCTCCATCTCGCCAACGTGCAACCGGGGCGACCGCGACCGCCCGGGGATCCGCACCGCCCTGGCCCGCTCGAGTGGCCGGCGATGGCGCTGCTGACTCACGGGCGAGGTCACGGGCGAGACCACGTCCGCCGATGCCGACGGCGAAGGCGGCGTAAACGTGGGCGTCGGCAACGTGGTGTATGTGTGGAACGTGGCCATCATCTGCACCGGGTCGCCATCGAGATCCGCTTTGGGCACCAGGATGGCCGTGCGGAGTTCCACGCTGTTCGGACAGGTACTCTGCAAATCCCGTCGTCTGCCTTGTCCTTGTTTCCCGTACGTCAGAGCCGGTCCGTCGTCCACAACGAGGTCCTCAGTGGGCGCGACGGGTGTCGGTTTGCTGAGGGGGCAGCGGACGTTCGTTGATCCCACGTTACGCCCGTTTGGGAGTCGCGCAGCGTTGTACATGACATCTGATTCCTCGTGCATCCACTTCTTGAGCGAGGCTTCGCAGCCGCATGTCCGCCCTGGCGTGTCGTGCTTGTCCGTCAGCTCCGATTCCTCGGCGGCGTCACACAGCCCCGGTGATTCCACGAAGTCGAGCAGCGGGAAGTTGCAAGCGCGTGTGGCTTCCAGAAGGATGGGTATCTCGCCCGAGGTCGAGGTGTCCAGCAGGTCATTCGCCTCCAAGATGGGAGATGGCGGGACCAGGATGGCGGACAGTGTGCGCAAGTCAGACGAGGTGCGCGTCAACCATGTGTGGGTCGAACAGAATACCATGGCAGGCATGCGTCGATGAATGCCTCTCAGCTCGCATGCTATAAATGTCTAATGTTCCAAACTGAGCGTGTCAGCCTCTACAACAATCTAGATGAGTACATTCTGCCACTAGTGTCACCCATGTACACGGGCAATGAAATCACGTTCCTTCCTGGCCACTCTTTCTCTATTTTTGAGTAAGCAATAGTCGCCAAACTCGTTTCGACTCTGCCACCACTGCCCAGGAACCCACAACGCCCTGGTCAACGTCGACGAATGTGCCGCGTCGAGGAAAGGCACACATGTGACACGCCTCCAGGTCTGTTCGTCAACAGCGTATCGAGGTTCATGCTTGGGGGACGTCGGATGCAGAGGAAAATCAAGATCGACGAGGTAGTCACAGGTGTCCACAGGAACCTACGACAACGCCGATCAAAGAAATGCACCGAGAAAACAAGAAAATGCGCACGTAGTATTCACTGGCTTCCTTGTTTAGGTCGTTCAGCCCGGTCGGCGTGTTTCTAGAACCTTTCCTGTCCCACCATGGTTCCCTCGCCACGTCGCCTGAGCTGAAATGAGCAGGAAGTAATCCTTCGAATTCACTCTTCACAAAATCGACAGAGAGTGCATCGGGAACTAAGTAGTGCCCAGGGAAACGGTACCATTCCTTTCCAAGGCACAACTTGAGGTCAAGCTGCTTCAAGACTGTAAAGTCGAGGCTTGGTCTTTCGCTTTCGTCCACGCCGGCTGGCAGAGGCGGTAAGAGACCCGTATCGTTGAGCAGACGAGGGAGTTCGACGGCCTGAAGGCGACTAAAAACGTCCAGTGGTGCGTGGTAGTAGTGCCACAACGCAAGAATGCGGGAAAGAGATAGCAGCCCCGAAACCAAGACGATGGAAAACGTGGTCATACTGAAAATGATTGACTTGGAGGCCTAACATGGTGAAGGGATAAGCAATGTATACAAGGCCAACAGTAAGACCTCCCACCATGTATGGCGATTTTGTTACATGAATATGGGCAGCTTCCAACCATCCACGCAGTAAATAAATAGTAACAGCAGCGTTAAAGCATATGAGTGGATACGCTGGAAACATGAACCGCTCTTCTTTATGTGCTTGTGCTGTGAGTACCGAAACCCACACATACAAAGGAGCCAGCCGCAGTGCGAGGACCGTGAACGGCGAACTTTCGTTGGGTCCTGGCTTCGAGAACCCGAGACGCTTGCGGTCAAAGAAATAGGTAACGGCCAGTGAAGGTAGCGATGCTAGCGCGAGAACCAATACGATGTTGAAATTGAGGAGGAGGTTCAAGAAGTAAAAGTGCCAAGGTGAGGTCCCGTACAAGTCAGGACCGCGTTCAGAGCCACCAAAGATATTGTACTGCACAATGTTCCATGGGACGATGGACCACTTCCCGTATGCAACACTATCGATACAGATCACAGGGACCTGAGAAAACCATAACCTCAGCAATCATTTCCCACCATAGATGGGACAGAGAAATTCTGGAGTCTGGAGTGTTAGGGACTTACAACAATCAGGGCGGACACAAGGCCAGCCACAATGAGACGCCACCAGCGTGTAAAAATCCATCCGGAGTTCGAGCTAGCATCAACCTTGTCTCCACTGAACACGAAGAGCTCCTCGAACACGAACGGCAGCGAAAGTGCAAGTGCAAATGGCCAGCCCACAATAGCTCCAGTAGCAAACAACATCGTCGAACAAAGCGTCCTTCTCCAATTCCTGACAGTAGCAGGTTCGAACGCGAACGCATACGCAAGTGTGGTAGCATACATGGCAAAGGAGGACGGCAAAAGAGCTGCGAAACATTGAGACTTCGAATAGGGTGCCACGGAAAGTAAATACCGCTGGCAGCGTTCCACATGCCGGCATTGAACAGCAGGATGAAGAACAAGTAACGACCGACCCGGTCATTGATCTTCTCGGCAACCGTGCGGAAGAATTTGGCTTCACAAAGGGTGGATATGACGGCAAGCAATATCCGCACACCAAAGAAGGACGGTCGCTGAGATGGGTGTAGTTAGCTCCCAACCGGACTTGAAATTTGCCAGCATTACCTTCCCAAGCGCAAATACAGTGGAGAATCGAGCGACCGGCAGGTGCAGCAGGATGTAGGCCCAACTTCGGATGGAGAAAACAGAGGTTACTTCCCATGTCTGAAACCCATAACCGTGTTGTAAAAAGTGGAGAGGCTCCCAGAAATTGAACACTGTGTGGTTGAGCGAATGCCGGGGGCTCATGAACGCAGGCTAACCTTCGTCGCAGTCTTGTATGTTGGAGTACATAGCACCGGCCACTCGGACAAGCAGCAAGACGCGGACGGCGGTCTGGAAATCCGGGACCCATGGTTTCCGAGCAGCCCTAAGAGGCGTGGTGAATGTGAGAGATCAGGATACAACGCCGGAAGCAAACCTGCGAAGCTGATCCTGGAGAATGCCAGTGTGTCGCGCAGGGAGAGGTGGAGTGGGTTTGGAAGGCTCTGGACGTCTGAGGCGCAGGGTCTGTGCGCCAGAAGCCATTGGGAAAGCTCCCTGAGACGAGGGGTCGAGAATTGGCTGTCAGCGTCAAACTCTGGCTGCGAATCGTGCCGGGTATGAGAGAATGTCACGTGACCCTGCCGTGATGGTTCGCGGAGGACTCGATGGACGTTCTCGGTGTGTATCGCACGCGTCGAGCCAGACATGCATGCCGCACGGGGCGACTGGGGCAGGGAATCTGGGTGGACTGGTTCCGTGTGGGTTGGAGACGAGGGGCTGATGGGGAAGTCGAATGACCTGTTGGGATGGACTGATTCGCCGCTCGTATGACCAGATCGGGGGCTCGCTGTGGCTGGTCCAGCGACAGACACCCGCTTCTCGAGAAGCCGCCGTGCTTCCAATCCAGTCTCCCCCTCCTTATTTCTTTCCTTCCCCCCATCACCCCGTCGCTCCCATCCTCCCCTCCTCACGATGGGGGACACCATCGAGACTGCCGAGCATTTCATCTACGTGCAAGTATTTTTCGGATCTCCCATCCGTGTCGTGCTGACTCCTTTTTAGGACCCAAGTTTATTTTTGCTGTGAGTGCAGCGGACGTTTTCAACCCAACAACTGACTCCGATCCCCGTTCGATGCTCTAGGCATGTGTAAGTCACCCATCGCGCATATATGCGTGTTGGTTCGCACTCACGGCCCACAGATGCCGTCGTTATCTGGGACTGGATCATCAGCCTCCCCAGAGAATGGCGTTTCGTCCGTCGTTCCCTCCCCCACTCTGGCTACTCTTACCGCGCCTACAGATTTGGAAGACCACTTGGACGCCAGTCAAGATTGCCTACCTCTTTTGTCGGTGCGTAATACTTGCATTTCCGCCATCGTCCACGGTTGCCCATGATTTTCAGCTATTGGGTCATCGCCGTTGTACCATACCTTTTATATGCCTTTGTCACGAATCACACCCAAGAGGTCTGTGAAAAAATCTACAAGGTGGGTAATCACCGCAGACCTCTTTTTCGTTTTTCCCTCGACCAATTACTGCAGATCCCTGTTGCTCTAGCAATGTGGAACCAGGTCGGATCAGAGTGTCGGTCTTCATTTCTCCTTACTATCAAGGTTCTGATCCGAGAGTTTATTCTTAGCCGTTCTTCTTATTCGTACATACGCGTTCTTCAATCGAAACGTGTACTTGCTTCTGGCACTTGTCTGTGCATTGGCTGGCGTGGTTGCCTACCAGCTCTATGTGGATGCGTCACAAATGATACGTCAGTGGTTTATCATGTATATTTACATCCTGCTGATTGCTTCAGAGTAGTTTTAGCCTTCGTGACTCCACCATATGTGAGTGAAGTTTACTAGGATAAATTATATATTCAAAGGATAATCCGGTCTCAGGGACCCTGTTTTCCGGCCTCAAAGCCACATTCTGCCCATCTGCTTGGTAAGAACAAGATTATTTGTTTGAATCGACATTGAACTTGTGTAGGGTTTTTTGTGCGTCTGGCTGCACCACGATCCTCAAGTTCGCGTGCTTATGCATTAGATCAGATTGCCCCACTTCTGTTCGATACCCTCGTCACGGCAATGACAGTCTGGAAGGCTTTCCACATTCGTATCAGGAATGGAGGGGCAAACAGCAAACTCATCCAGACGTTCCTTCGCGAAGGTAAATGTTGCATATCGACATGTCTTGATGGTTTCGTAACACATCCCCTCAGGTGTCTTTTATTACATCCTGATCTCTATCGCCAACTTGGTGAATTAGTTT
>JBBPKG010000150.1:30793-42889 GCA_038089115.1 Fistulinella cinereoalba | reverse complement strand
AGAGGAAGTGCAAGAAGTACAAGAGAGCGACGAAGATCTCATTGGTTTGGAAGAAAAGGACCAAGTATCAGCGCTAGAGGCTGAACTTGATATTATGTACAATGCGTATCAGGAGAAGATGAGAGAAAAGGATGCCAAATATCGGGTGTTGGAGGCGAGGAAGAAAAAAGGCCACCTCGAGGAATGGACCGGCATAAACAACGAGAACGGCGCTCACAG
Organism: Fistulinella cinereoalba; assembly: GCA_038089115.1. NCBI lineage: Eukaryota > Fungi > Basidiomycota > Agaricomycetes > Boletales > Boletaceae > Fistulinella > Fistulinella cinereoalba. The sequence goes on along the minus strand of JBBPKG010000150.1, from coordinate 42,670 downwards.
CGATGACGATAGCAGCGAAGCCGGTGGCTGGGAGGAGATGGCAGCAGCCAAGGACGCTGATGACACCTCTTTCGACGAGAGCGATGATGAAGATCCCGTTCCTGGCACCAAACGAAAGCGGCCTGACCTAGTTACTAGGAAGCCCGCCGACGTCCAACCATCCTCTCGTGCTGCGCAGGTTTGGTTTAGCCAAGATATATTCAGAGGATTAGCAGGATCAGACGAAGACAATGAAGACGAAAATGAAGATGTAGAAATGCGCTCAATCACTGATGAAGGTCAAGAGAACGAACCTCAGGATAAGGTACGTTTCCGTGTGTTTTTTTTCTCTGGTTCGCTTCTAATGGGAACAAGTCGGAGGCGAGCGATTTCGAGATCGTACCTGCTGACGACGCCGATATGTGGGACGTCGAAGACGAAAATTTGGACGAAGCCAAACAAGTTCACATTAAGAGTGCGGATTCAGAGTTCGAGACTAGTCCAAAACTCACTCCTTGCATAGAATACGGCCTGACAACCGCCGAAGCTGTCACCCTTGCACAACAATTGGTCAATCGAAAAACTACCAAGACGAGCCTTTTGAATGATGGCTTCAATCGCTACTCGCTCAATGACAAGGAGGGACTTCCTTCGTGGTTTCTCGACGATGAGGCAAAAAATTACAAGCCAAATATCCCTGTCACAAAGGAGGCTGTTGCTATGCTGAGAGCACGACAGCGCGCCCTCGATGCACGACCTATCAAGAAAATCGCCGAAGCCAAGGGACGGAAGAAATTGCGAGCCGCTCGGCGCTTTGAAAAGGCCATGAAAAAGGCCGAGGGTGTAAACGCAACAGCGGACATGTCCGAACGAGAAAAAGCTCAGCAGATCGAGAAGCTCATGCGAAAAGGTGCTGCGAAGGGCAAGAAAAAAGAGGTCAAAGTAGTCGTTGCAAAGGGTGCTCACAAGGGCATCAAAGGCCGGCCAAAAGGTGTCAAAGGGCGCTACACCATGTTGGATCCCAGGATGAAAAAGGAGGTGCGAATCATTCATAGTTGATCTATGGCTGAAAGCTCACGCCGAGTTCTAGACCCGAGCTAAGAAGCGTAGCGAAAAGGCGATGAAAAAAAGGTAGCTAGGTCTCAGTTCCTCACTTTGTACCCTTAGATACCTATCCATTAGTATATTCTTAGCACATGTTTGTATGTAGGTAAAGCTGCAAAGCATGACATATCATTTGTCTAGGTGTACTCTCTGCTGCTTCAAGTTATCCTTCCTCCTGCGCCATTCTAGGGCAGTTATACTGAGTTGATCGCACGTTGCAAGGAAGCGTTTCCAACTTGGACCCTCAGCCGTACCATAGAGTTTTACCTATAGTAAGTTAGCATATTGACTATGGGCGAATGGGAAACTCACCTGGCAGTGCTGCGTTTTCTCGCTACTCTGAAGATCTACTATGTTCTCACTGCAGGTTTCCACTGGTTCATCTGCATTGTGGTCACCTGAAATGGTCGATGATAAAGTCCGGCTGTTGCCGTGGGTCACGCTCGAGCTGTCGTACAAGTAATACTCTCTTCCTTCGTGACTAAACGTTGATGGTGGAATAGGTCGGGAAAGATGGTCCTTGTTGGCCGTGCTGGGAAAATATTCTGCCTCGATATGATGATTGAGGATGGGAGGACGTACACATCGCGAAGCTTCTCGGCGTACTGCTGGAGAGGCCATGGTTGCTCGGTCAAAGGGATATCATCCCAGTCAAAGACACAGAGTTGTATATCCATCGGGCTGGATACCATGGCATCAGGAAGGGTTATCATTTAAACATTAACTGACCGATCTGGTAACATTAGATTGACATAGGTTTCTACACCTGCTTGGCAGATTAACTGCCTCTTGTCGGTCAATGAATCAGGCTGGCGATCCGGGTGAGAGACAGTTTCTTGAGAGGAGTGGGCATCCGCGTTTGAACCTGACTCCTCGGAAGACAGCGCATCCTTCAACTGCTGCGAGCTCTCGAGGCCTTGTGCTGTCTGGTTGTTGGTAGATGAAGGGGCAGGAAGTTCGACTTCGAATTTCAAAACGTATTGCGGTAGCTTCGAGGGTTCATTGACCAGCCCTGGTAGTGTCCTATAAATCAGGCGGTGTGAAATTTGTTTACTAGCGGAGAGTGTCATCATGGTAGGTGGAGCGCTGTACGAGCGACATTAGTAGCTTCCATAAAATTTAAAGATGCCGACCTTGGAACAAAAGTGAATCGTTTTCCGTCAGTTTCCACCCATTGGAAGATGTCTGAAAGGGATAACGCATCCCTCGTTGGGGGAACGATCGTGGGTCGTTGTTCATTTGATGATATTAGAATATGACCTAGCCTGAACATCGGTTAGTAGTCATTCTGGTGATCGAAGGGTATGCATACGAAGCTGTAATAACTCTCCGACGATACGAGGTGCTTTCAAGCGTGGTTTGGCAGACAAGTTGGCTAAGCTTTTGTCCACTCCTAAAACAAAATTAATTACTAAATAAACCAGTGCTCTACAACAAACCCACCGATCAAATTTTAGTAGGCGATGTGAATTATCAGCCAGACCGCCAGTTGATGCTATATCTTCATAAGAGTCAACGTCCAACCATTCTGCAACTCGACGTAGTCTGAATGCCCCTCCGGAATGCATTGTCCAGGGAAACGGGTAAGGCGTAACAAAAGGGTATATAGAATACCTAGGTGGCTCGGCAGCTTCAAGAGGAGAACCCTCTGTTTTACTAGGCGGGTCATAACAGACGGTACACGCTTCTGGGACGATCTAGGGGCCTAATATATTTTAAACCACGTGAAAAAGGCAAGTACACTCACTACCAAAGAAGCACGAAGCGCTAATTGTTCGGCGGTCGTAATGTTACTGGAATCCTTGGCACATATCCGGATCTATATAATAATTTGCAACGTCTTATAAACTTTTCATTAAGAGCACGCACCTTCCCTCTGTTCCCATGATTCTCAACATACGCGCCAGCCAACCGAGATATCTTTTGTAATAGATCCGGACGAACGGGACGGCCAGTCGGAAGTTCATATATCTTATCAATTATGCCCTGTGGAGTGGAGCTTTAAACTTGTATCGAGTATACAGAGGTAGCAGACGGACCTTCTTGAAAGAACTGACATGTTCGGACAATCCCTTCAGAGAGCCTCGCAAGCCTTCAACGCGTAAAGCGAGGGGGCTAGCCGTCAGTGATATGCGCACATTATACCGTATCGAGAGCTGTAGTAAATCGGCACCATCTACGGACAGAACATAAAATCAAGTTACAAAGAAGGCTCAAACGCACCTTTCCCCATGATTAGAAAAAGCTGACTGGGTGTGACGGTGAAAGCTGCACTATAATTCATTGATGTGCATTACCTGGAAGTGGATAAAACTGACACTTTTCGAGTACTTCAGTCATATCTCTTCGCTTCCTCTCAATCTCTTTCAAAGATGGCCAACCCCACGCCTTCTCCACTATCGACTCCGCATATTCAATCTTCCGGCGGGAAGAGCGAGTCCATATTGGCTCGAGCTTGTAGAGCTCAGTGAAACGACGGAGCTGGTCCTTGCTAAAGGATCGGCAAAGCGTCTCCACCAGGCTTGTGTATTCTGTGGCATAGCGTGATGAGTCGGGTCGCGGGAAACCTTTTGGTTTACACTGTTCAACGTCATCCAAGGTCGGTTCCAAGTCAGCTGCCCTAATGGAGGCGAGGTAACGACCAAGCCGGGTAGGCTCCAGCGGGTCTCTTGTGTCCGCGACTGTACGGCAGACATCGGGTTGAGTCGCCGTTCGCGTCGTTCCACTCGGACTAGCAGTGGTAAAAGTATTGGAATCTTGCGTGCGGGCGGCCGCGAAGGGAAGCGCAGTCTGCGAGTAATGAGCCCTGGAAGGAATGCACGAAGTACACGGTGGACGGCGTGCAAGGCTACACCGTAACCGAAAGACATGCGCAGACATTTTGAATGGAGTTTTGACCACGACCCGGAAGAGCTTGGAAATGGAATAGCCCTGACCTTGTTAGGTAATTCTGTTGCTTCATGGCATTCGGCAATATCAGTCCTTTCTAGTACTCACTCGAGTAAAATGTTGCCCTTGACTCTTGCGCCCGAGATATACTACCCGATCAAACCTCACGAACAGCACTCAGAACCACTTGTAATATTAATAGGAAAGGCCGTTCTTTGCGGCACGAACTTGCATCCTGCCGGTCGGGGCTCTCAGGCAGGTCCAGCTGGCTACATCCTCAGTAACATCTGCAGTATCCCCTCACCCGACTGTGTGTGGAGCCCAACAGTATTGGGAACCAGCTGAGTCGCCTACTCAGTACCGCATAGGGCCAGCATGCCATCCCGAGCGCTACCACTCCCACGTCGCGGGAATCCTTCCACTTCGTCACAGGCTTGATCCTCCCAGCTCCGTACCATCCTTCCATTATGAACGTTCAAGATGTGCTCGACTACGATTTCGCTGCCCACGAGGACCTCGAGAAGCTTGGCTACATCCAGGAGATAACCCGGATGCGTAATCGTTCTAAGCCGTGTGGTTGCATCCTGTTCAATGACAGTGTCATATTCCCGCAGACTCGTGGTTTGTTCCAGGTTCTGTTCAGTGAGTTCCGTCCGAAGAAGTGCTGTCTCGCTCTTGAACTTATTATTGTACCACGCAGTGACACGAGCCTTTGCGCGAGACAAAGCAATCCTTTTCCCCGCATACTTTTCCCTAATTAGCACCTACCTCGCGGATGTGCCTGTGAACGCGCCTCTACTCACAACGGCGGTGCAGGTGCTTCTCAGGCTTATTTATCTCGGCTCTTCAATGCCTTTGTCGGTGTTAATGTCATGTGTCTCGGGGCTTCGTATGCGCTGCCTCAGGCTGTCGCGATCTCGCTTGTGCGGGGTCGCAGAGGGTTGACGGACGCCCCGGTAACACAGGTGACGATGAGTTGAATGACCAACTGTCTGGATGAGGCACTGATTGCGTCTCGGTCGTGTTCGTCTGTTTCGCGATCATGAGCGCAATGTGGTACTGGATAAGCATGTCGGATACTAACATAAGTTTGAAGTTGCTCAATGGGCGCATTTCACCAGATGGTCGGTTCCACTCTTGCCATCCCAAAGGAAGAAAGCTGATTTGTCGGAGGGTATGCCATCCAAGGGGTTCGACTAAAGTCTGTAGCTAATGGACAACACCGTGACGGTACTAGATCTTCTCTTCAGCAATTAGCCCTTTATCGTCGTCTTCTCCAATATCGCCCTCCCATCCGTTGTCCGCTAGGTATTTCATGAATTTGGCGTCCTCTTCCGCGAGATCGACGCCCGTCAAATCAGGTATGCAAAAGTATGTCACAAGTATTCCAGTTATACCGCAAATAGCAGCAATAATAAAAGTCCACCTTTACCGATAGTTCAGTAAGATACAGCAGAAGCATCATGCGGGTTGTTCGTACCGTTTTCCAAGGTTATTTTGTATAGGTGTGAATGCTTGGGTGCCCACTGCAGCACCGGTCTTCCCAATAGCTGCGGATATGCCATAGCACGTCCCTCTGAAAGCTAGTTCAAGAACTGGATGGTAGAATGGTATTTGTGACGTACCGCACGGGCGTTGCGTACGATCTACGCAAAGGTCATTGAACCGGAAAGAAAATAGACAGGCTCACTTACTCAGAGCTCGTTAAACCCAACATGTCACCCGGTCCCTGCGTCCGCATAAGTACATGACCAGATAAATTCAAGTACCACATACCAGGTTGCCAAATGACTGCATCAGCCCATAGCTGGAATGAAGTAAGCTCCTCGTATTGATACAGACTTTGATGGCTCACAATATCACAAAAAGAGGCACAATTTTTGTGATTTTATCGTACGCAAGGCCAATAATCAAGCCCTGAGAGACGACTGATCGGTGACGAGTAAATGGCTAGGAATTAGGAGACTTACAAATACTAGATAGCCGGAAAATCCCAAAATCATCTACAATGATTGATGAGTGCATACATAGTGCTTGCGCTCTCACGCGTACAGTGTTCCTTCTGCCCAAGGGATTGCAGAGCAAGGCACCAACAAAGACACCGGGCAAAGCTATCGCCCCAAGCAGGAGTTGCCATTCGGCAGTTGACTTGATATTTCCGTCATGTATTACACTAGAAATGATCGTCGCGGAAAATACACCGTTCGGGAACGTAACCTAGTCATGGTAAAGACTTGAAAGGCCTCGGGGAATTGAAGAAGGGAGTGCATACAAAGTCATAAAGAAACCTATCCAAGAGTCAGATGCCGCTTCATAATTCAGATTCAAGTCCGCACCATGCCCCGCAGGTGCCCAAGAGAGTGCGCCAGTAGCGTTTTAGTACGAGCCCGTACGGAACACGACCTAACCAGGGGATCAATGTTATCATCACTCAAGAGCGGAATATACATTACGCTTAATTGCGCCCTTGCGATAAAGCTTGGAACTCAACATCCGTAGCCGGAAGATAAGGACGCTCAACGGTAACAGGATACCAATTCCAAAGCAAACACGCCACACAGTCTGAAGATGCAGTTCCCCGGCCGCTGATAATACGATCAAGAAGACAGAAACGGCCAACGGACCACCGAACTAATTCAAAAGTATGTCGGTGCGCAAAGGCCGGACGAAGACGAGAAGTTACCGAAAGGACGAAGTTCGTTACCATGATAAAGACTGAAAAAATATATCAATATGGGAAGGTGGGAGTAGCAACCAGGAAGTACCTGGCCCACGACTCTGAGTAGATTTCTCGTTTGCTGCTTCACTCGCACTCGTCGATGCGGCTGGGTATTCTCCACCGACACCCTGTAGGAATCAGTGAGAGAGCTAGGTGGGCAGACCTAAGCTGCTTACAACACCGGTAATCCCTCGAGCGATCGTCAAAAACCAGAAAAGCCCGGTGACACTTCCATTGGCACCATGAGCGGCAGTTCCAAGGGTAGCACCAAGAACGATGAGCAAAGTGGTGCTCACGAGAGCAACCTTGCGGCCCATTCTGTCACAAATCAAACCAACAAAAACTTGCCCAATGATAGCACCTAATTCAACGCGGGTGAGATCGTTCGGGTGATAGATTTCGCATATGCGCACTGACCAACAAGAAGGGCATTCGACACTCGAGTAGAGACATTAGACGTATACTGTTTAGGATAAAGTTTCTTGAAGACGACCTTTGGAATACACTGAGAGAACAGGCGGTAAAGGATTCAAGGCAACATACATTTGACATAGTCATTAAGTTGTTCTGATCTGAAAACCAAGTGAATGGCTAATCTCTGCACGAGTAAGAATAGAGTTACAGCCATCACTAATTAATCCAAAACCAGATGCAAGGATGGTGAGCCAGGCGCTAAGCGCTTCCCTTTCGTTGGATTTGTGGGCGGTTTCCTTGAGACCAGGTTCATAGGCGTCGGCAGAGATGCTCTGGGGTTCGTTGGTCTGGTCAGCCCGCGAGAAGCCGGGATCTTTCTCGGCCGACATGATACAGAAAAGCCGGAGTCGAGACTTTGTCCGAGAAGGAGACGCGAGTCGAGAGCATCAGAGGAGATACTGCGCACACTTTTATACGCGAGCCGATGACCACGCGGTTCTGATTGGCGTTGCCACTAGCAGGCACCATCCTGGGAACCCAGACTGGCCGGGTACCGAGAGTGGCATGCAAGGAGAGCTGCCCAAACGTGCCAAAAGGAATGACGTTCCTGGCGCTGCGTGATCCAGCCCATGCGTCGGTCAATATACTAAACCGAAGACACGTTCGTTGCTGAGCACATGCAACCCGAAAACCTAACCCTATCTAATTAACTGTACAATAATAATACTCCCCCCGAAAATAACTCCATCATTCACTGACGAGTGCAGAGCTCACGCGCAGCTTCTACAAGATGGTCGCCCCAAACGGTTCCTCGTATCCCAATATCGACGATCAACTCGATTTCTCAGACCTAGAGGCAAAGTATGCCACTTTTTTTGTCGTGTGTGCCGCAACACTCATCACCCCCAGATATCACGTCGCCCGAGATGATAGCTTGGATAATATCATCGTCGTAGACGGTGTACCCGTCATCGATAAATCAAAACTCGACAGACTCGTCACAAAAATTGCAAAAGAGTTCACCAAGAAGGGTGCTCCTCTAAAAGCCGACAACATATTTGTGCCCTGGGACAATGCTTCAGGAAAAAGCAAAGGGTATACGACGGCATTCTTATTTTCATGGTTACCCCGCTCATCTCTCCACAGCTACATCTTCGTCGATGCAGGGAACGCAGACGCAGCGACGTTTGCCATTAGTGCCATGCACGGCCATCCTTTCGACGCAAAACATACCTTTCTCGTCAACCGATTTACCGATATCGAGCAATACGCAGACATGGAGGAGACGTATGTCGAACCAAAAATTGAAGATTTTCGTGCAAAGGTCCGTGGATGACATTTCCGTTATTTTTTGATGCTAATATGCAACGTAGGAGCACCACCGCGCGTGGCTCGCCGATCCGCAAGGGCGTGATCAGTATGTGACATATCGTGGTGATGATATTGAAATCCACTGGCACGGGAAACCATCCCAGTGTGAGGTTGCGTACTCAAAAAAGGTCTGCTGTCGCCCTTGCGGCGCCCGATGCCATTGACCCTTCTCTCCAAGAATTGGACCGAACTCTATGCCTCATGGTCACCCCTCGGCACGTTCTTCGCGACGCTCTTCCGTCAGGGTGTTCGTCTGTGGGGTGGTCCTTCTTGGGAACCCCAGCAACGCTTCGCACATCCGTTTGTCAAATTGATCGATTTCTCCCCCTGCGAAAATTATCTCGTGACGTGGTCTCACGATCCTATCGCTGTGTCTCCGACGCTCCCTCAAGGTCCCGAGTACTTTTCGCCAGAAGATGAAGGGAATAATATCGCCATCTGGGATGTCAAATCTGGCCACCTACTCCGGACTTTCCCTACATCTCTTTTTGAAGGCGACAACGCTTCATCGAAAAAACAAATGCAATGGCCCGCGTTAAAATGGAGCGCCGACGATAAGTATGTCGCGCGAGTGACGCCTGGTCAACAAATCAGTGTGTACGAGCTCCCTAGTATGGGTCTGCACGATAAGAGGAGCTTGAAGATCGAGGGGGTTATTGATTTTGAATGGTGTCCGCATGGCGACAAGGACAGGGAAGATACCGACAAGGCAGCCAAAGCGGACAAAGCTCCAAAGAAGGCCCGAGAAAACATGCTTGCTTACTGGACACCTGAGGTGGCAAACCAACCTGCCAGAGTCACCCTTTTGGAATTTCCCAGCAGACGGGTTCTACGTCAAAAGAATTTGTTCAACGTCACAGAAGTCGGTTGATTGACATTGTCTCTGGAACTTGACCGCTAACCGTCGTCTAGTGTAAACTTCACTGGCAAAACCATGGCGATTTCCTGTGTGTGAAAGTCGATCGTCACACGAAAACGAAGAAATCTATTTTCTGTAACCTCGAGATTTTCCGAGTCCGTGAAAAAGACTATCCTGTGGAAGTAGTGGAACTCAAAGGTGGACTCACTTTGTCTGGAAATTTGACTTGTGCTGACGCGGACTCTAGACACTGTCACAGACTTTTCATGGGAACCTAAAGGCGAGCGGTTCGCTATCGTGTCGAGCAGCGATCCGAATATCGGTAGCCCGGGGCCGGGCGTCACAATCAAGACTGATATCAGCTTCTATCAACTTGATCGAACAAAGAACGATTTTAGACTTCTGCGTATGCTCTATGGTGTCGTGTGGCGTGCAGCGTCGCTGATGTACCATGTTAGGCACACTTCCATCGCGCACGAGTAATACCATCCGGTGGTCACCCCGCGGTCGACACGTGGTTCTTGCGACAGTCGGCTCGTCTACCAAGTCTGAGCTCGAGTTCTGGGATCTCGATTTCAACAATGAGGATCGCAGAGAGGGCCAGACGGCGGAATGGGGCATAGGCATTCAACAACTCGGCTCAGCCGATCACTACGGCGTTACCGATGTGGAGTGGGACCCAAGTGGGAGGTATCTCGCGACGAGTGCGAGTGCGTGGCGGCATACGGTAGGATGAACGATGTACGAAGTGCCGACGATCGCTGATGGAAGATTAGCTCGAGAACGGATACGCGATCTGGGACTTCCGCGGGCAAGAGCTCGAGAAGCATCTCCTAGATCGGTTCAAGCAATTCATATGGCGACCGCGCCCGCGCACGTTGCTTACGAAGGAGCAACAACGACAGATCCGCCGAAATCTGAAGGAGTACAGTCGCACGTTTGACGAAGAAGATGCGGCGGAGGAAAGCAATGTCAGCGCGGAGCTGGTTGCCCATCGCAAGCGGCTGGTGGATGAATGGAATGCATGGCGGGCGCGTTGCAAGCGTGACATTGCGGACGAGAAGAAGGAGAGGGTTCCCCGACAGGATCGGGGCGGGGGTGAGGAGAAGGAGGTGATTGAGGAATGGATCGACGAGGTGGTGGAGCAGACGGAGGAGGTGGTCGAGTAGGTGGCTGTACCCCGTGTCATGTATCGGACAATATCGAGAAAAGGAGTAGGCATATCTTATCGTCGGTCCAACCGCCATGTCCCCCGTCGAACTGTCGCCTGCCTCGCAGACGGCCTCCTCGTCTTCCACCCTTTGGGCGCAACGTACGCGGACACTTTCAATCTTTGCATGCGCACAACTTAACGACAACAGCCTCGAAGGAATGGGTCATTCCCGCGAAGCCCAAGCCCGGCCGAAAACCGAAGAAAGAGACTGTTGGTACAGCAGTCCCGAAGGACGACATCGTCCGTCCACCCGTATCCCGAATACTCTCTGTGAACTGACGTTCTCTACAGGACGAGGATTCGTCGACCAATAGACGAGTACAGAACAGGCAAGACCTGCACGCATCCCGTTCTTGGCATCATCAAAACTGATTAGCCTGCACAGGGCTGCCCAACGTGCCTTTCGCGAACGCAAGCAAACACAGCTCGCGGAGCTCCAGGCCCGTCTGCAGTCATACGAGCAGGGTGAAATTGAGCGCCATGTCGCTTTGCAAAGCGTTGCCAAAAAGACCAAGGAGGAGAACGAGGAGCTCCGGAAGGAGAATCAAGCGCTCCGGGAGACCATCGCGCGACTGGAGCGAGAGCGCGACGAGCTTCTCGGCAAAAAACGTACGCATGACGACTCGCCCACGTCGTCCCCTACATTCCTTGCGGCCGATAGCTCTGCGAGAAAACGGGTCAGGGTCGCCGGAGACAAGCAAAACGCTCACGCGGCCCCTGTTGCCCTTCCCGCCTTCCCATCATCGTCGCCTTCCCTGTCGTCCTCTCCTGGCGGCACTGCTTTGCTTGGAGCATTATCTCCTGGGGGTAAAGAGAGCCTCTCTCGGCAGACCGCTTTTCCCATACCTCTGCCAACCGACAATACGATCTCGTTCGGGACGACAGATGAAGGTTTGGATGCACAAGATCCTGTCCACCCTTTCAACTGTATTTTGTGCAGCCCGGATGCACCCTGTATTTGCAGGGAAGTGACTGTTCACCAGGCGACCGATGACAGCCACTCCCCTCTCCATCACATTTCTCTCGAAATCGATAAACCGGCGGTTTCCTTGCCACAATCCGGGCATACTGACGCTCTGCCGGTATCCAGTATGAGTGTACTGGATAACTTACCCGCCTTCCAAGCACCCGTTCCTATTCGCTGCAGGACGGGCACCTCAAAAATAAATTCTGTATTCCCAGTGACGCCCCTGCCCACAGTCAAGTGTTCGGGCGACCCGGACAATTGCATGGCCTGTGCGGACGATAAATTTGGCAAGGCTTTCTGTCAGGCGATCATCGGTCATACAATGAACACCGCCCAGCCATGCTTCGACTGCCCCAAGAGAA
>JBBPKG010000150.1:2076-25936 GCA_038089115.1 Fistulinella cinereoalba | reverse complement strand
CTGATCGTTCGTTGAGGGGTGCGGATGGGCATTACCACACCGGCGATCTATTCCAGGAGATGCGTCCAGGCGCATTTACCTTTTGCGGACGTAACGACGACTGGATCAAAAGCGAGAACAGCCTGCGTTGCGATACCAAGTAAGTCCAAGACAGCTCAGGGTTGCGGGATGATCGTTCACGAGCGCGTCTAGGGCCATCGAGGACCAAGTCCGGGCGACGTGCGGCGATCTGATCGAGGACTGCATCGTGGTTGGAACAGGACGGCCATCGCCGGCGCTGTTTGTCGAGCCTGTGGCCGGGATCGATGACGGCAAGCTGAAGCGGGACATTATCCGTAAAACACGCGGATTCAACAGCCGACGGTATCTGCATGAGCAGATTACGAGGCCGGAGCTGATCGTCGTCGTGCCGTCCAAGTCGCTTCCGAGGACGGCGACAAAGGGGAACATTAGGCGGCGAGCGGTGGAAGAAGCCTACCGGGCGCAATTGGACGGGATCTATGCGTCGTTGTGATGAGGAAGAGGAGGCATTAGTTACACGTCGGTTTAATCTCTGCATACACACTTCGATAATTACCCTACAGAGAATCTAAAGAATGAGAATGTCGTCATGGGTGATCTGGAGCACAAAGGAGAGCGCGTCGCGATGTGCGGACGAGCGAGCCGTGCCGCGGAGCTCTCTGTCGTGGACGGACAGGGCGATCTGGTGGACGGTGTCGAATGGGGGCCGGAGGGGGAGGCCGGCGTGGGTGGTGAGGATGGTGATGGGGCGGAGCGCGAGGGCGACGCGCTGGAGGGCAGCGAATACGTGGTGGAGGGCGGGCACGGCGCCGTGCTCGGTGGCGAGGCGGTCCGGCCAGTGGAAGGCGGTGACGGAGTCGATGGCGAGGACGGCGAGGTGGGCGTGGGGCAGGCGGGCGGCGTGGTATGCCGGCAGATCTGCGATGGAGACGGCGAGGTGGGCGAGGGACGTCGGACGGAAGACGTGCAGACGGGCGAGGTCGTCCGGGCGGCGGAGAAGGCGGCGGAAGCGCCCAACGTCAAAGGCGGCGTCCGTGTCGTAAACGACGGCGGCGATCTGCGGGTGGGCGGCGAGGAGGGCGGCGAGGATGTGGTAGAGCAGCTGGGTCTTGCCGACGCCGGCCGGGCCGTGGATCTCGATGGCGTCGCCGGGGCGGGCGGGGGCGGGCAGGGCGGGGATCGGCACGGGCTCGGCGTGGGCGGCGGCGAGGAGCTGTTGGGGGGGTCAGCGCGGGCGGCGGCGGCGGCGACGGCGGCGGGGGAACGACTCGCGTGCTGGAGCGGCTCAGCTTGCATTTGTCACACCGACAACTTGCTTCGACATGGCCGCGAGAGCGACGCCGCCGCCCGGCCGCAGATCGTCCATCCCCGTCTCGCCCCCGCCCCGCCCCGCCTCCGCCGCCCGCCCCGCCCGCCCCGCCCACCCCGTCGCCCGCCGCACATCCGTCAGGACACCCGACGACCACGAGAAGGAGCAGGCACGTCCGTCCGTCCCCGCCCTGCCCACGACTGACCACCCCCCGCAGCTCCTCCTCCAGCTCCAGAACAAGGACCAGGCGATCGCCACCCTCGCCACCGAGAATGACGCCCTCGCCGTCTCCCTCCACGCCGCCGAGGCCCGCCTCAACGACCTCTACGCGGATCAGGGCCGCATCGAGGACGAGATGGCCGCCCGCATCGAAGTCGCAGACAAGCTGAGGGCCCAGGTGCGCGAGCTCGAGAAGGAGAAGCGCGATCTCCACCGTCGCTACAACGAGCAGGTGCCGCCCGTCCGTCCCTGCATGGCCCCCGCTCATCCTTCCCCAGACATCCACCTTCGACGCAGAGCGCCAGGCGTTCTATGACAACGAACAGCATCTCAAGTCCCGCATCCAGTCCCTCTCCCAGGCCCGCAAGCACGACCACATCCTCCACGACATCGTCCCCGACATCGTCCCAGAGCAACCCCATTCCCCCACAGAGCCGTCCCCTCCCCCTCCCCCCGTGCGCCCGCTCCATGACCCCGACGACGAGCCCGCAGAGATGACCGCCCTCCGTCTCGAGCTCTCCACCCTCTCCACATCCTACTCCTCCCTCCAGAGCACCCTCGTCCTCCTCCAGACCCAGCTCGTCGACCTCAAGCGCGTCAACAACCAGCTTCAGGAGGACAACGAGAGCTACATGATCCTCCTCAGGGAAAAGACCCTCAGCGGCCAGTTCGACCTTATGAAGCAGGTCGGCGGCACTCCTAGCTCCACTTCCATCCCCGAAGAGGACGACGCTGACGACAACGACGTCGGCTCCCTCAGAAGCCACACCAGAAGCACCCTCGACAGGGTCGACGAAGAGGGCCCCGAGGACGCACACGCCGATCCCCAGCAGCCCGATCCGTCCCGCCGCCATCTCCCTCGGCATGCACGCCGAGCCACCCACTCGCCCCCCAGAGGCGAATCCCTCGCAGACCTCCCCATCACTGGCCCTGGCCTCGATCTCGCGGCAGAATTGGGTCGTGCAGAGAACAGAGACACCCTCCTGGGAGAGTCGATCGATGATCGCTCGGTTCTCAACGCGAGGTCTCGCAAGAAAAAGAGCTCCGTGGACGCGAGGAAGATGTCCACCTTGGAATCCCATGATCAGCTCTCCTCCTCAAACGACATCGAGGCGCTCCGCATCGAAGTCAAATCTTTGCGCGACGCAAACAAGGCTCTCTCTCTCTACGCTTCCAAGATCATCGACCGCATCATTGCAGAAGAAGGCTTTGAGCACGTTCTCGCCGTCGACTACGAGAAGCCGCCCAAGACAACTCCTGCGACCCGTGATGCCGAAACCGCCTCCAAGAAGCGACCCCAGTCTGCCATCTTTGGGCGATTGCCTTCGAATCCTGCCCCTCCCGCCCCCGTCGAACTATCCCCGGGCGCAACATCGCCCCCCAACCCTTCCAGTAGCAAGGCGCAGCGTCGCTCCATGTCGTTTGACTGGAAGGCCTTCAACATGTTTGGCAGCGCTGCCGCCGCGCCAGAGAAGAAAGCAGACAGCCTCCGGCCCCTGACACTAAAACCCGGCACCCCGCCCGTCACGGGCGGTCGCAAACTAGACACGTTTGAAGACGAAGAGGACATACGCGAACGAGAACGCCTCCACGCGACCATGAAACTCATGGGCATCGACATGCCCGCGCACTCACCCGCCAGCTCGGTCAGCTCCCCAGCTCCCCAAATTCAGAGGAGCGTTTCTTCCCCTGCCAGCCCGCCACCAACTGCGGTGCCAAGTCGGCGTTTCTCCATCTTCCGGTCGCGTTCGACCACGGGACACCCCGAGACATCCTCGATGGATGCGGCAGCAGCCATACCCAACCCAGCCGGATACGGTCTGGGGATATCAGGCAACGGCACAGCAGAACTGACGCAGGAAGCGTTGGAACAAGCCGAGGCTGAAAATACTCTCGCCGCCTTGGATGCTCATGAACGCAACCTGAGTGACGAAATCGCCAAAGGGGGAACAGGCGGTTTCACGGAGATCGCACCCAAGAGGAGCCTGGGAGAAGAATGGAGGAGCAAAAGGAGCAAGAGGAGTGCTGGTGGAAGCGGCAGTACTGTTTGGAGCGCTGGTATGAGCAGGGCGGGCGATGATCCGGAAGCTTGAGCAGCCCCTCACACGTTCTTTTTTTTTTTTCCGAGGAAATAGGTATTGTACTCATGTGGATATGGAACCTAGTACGATACGTCGCATACCCCCGTACGATATCATGTGTCGCTGTTGTTAATCTTATTGGGTCTCTACTACGTCCGTGCGTTTCTCCAGCGTATTTTGTGCGTGGGTACGAATAGTTTGAAAGGGGCTCACAGAATACTGAGGGTTGGCGAGGATCAGTGGGTGCCGGAATTTCTCCGTTTCCCTGCAAGGATTGAACGGGTCGCGTCAGGACGATCGCCATCGGGGACGCACAGGACTCGTTTTCTCTGCGCCTTGGTCAGCGGGACACCTTTCCCCGGTCCTATAAGCCCAGCCGTCGCTCGTCGGCGCGGCTTCTCCACTTTGGACTCCGAGACGGCCGACGGCGGTACCTCAGGCTCGGGTTCCTTTTCTTCGAGCGCGGCTATGACCGCCCCAAGAGACCCAAGCCCGCCCCCGACCTGCTCCCGCTGCCTCCGCTTGAATCGGCGTCGCTGTGCCTTGGAGTACGGGCTCGTCGACGACGTGATGCCTAGGGGACAGATCAACGGTAATGAGCGATGCCTCCTCACAGGGGGTGGGGACATACGATCGATGAACGCCTCGTGCTTGAACTGTTGCTTCTCTTTTTTGTTCACGCTCGCGGGCGCGGCGCTCAAGGACGTGAGGACGTCGTTACCCTGGCACACGATGAACCACGGGGATTGGCGAGTGAGTGTATCGACACTCACCGATATCTCTGCGCTGCCACCAGCGCCGATGTCCACGGTTTCCACCGCATCTTCTGGGAGTGCAAAATGACGTTTAGATAATTTCGCGGAGGGCTGGTGGGCCCTGATACGGGCCCTGCGTTCCCTGGGCTTGAAAATCCATGAGTGTGTTATCGGTTCACAAAGTGACGGTGATGTACCATCGCAAGCAATTCGGTCCGTCTTACCCGCGGTCCGGATGGCCCAAATCAGTCGAAACCACATCTACATTAATAGAACACGACACTAAACATCCTCTAATAAATACGGAGACCCCAACGGCCCAGATGCATGCAGAGTGGTATCAGCGATGGGAATAATACACGGCGCAAAGCCTGTCGAATGCGAATAAAAGCTAGGCATCGAAAATACGTGTCGATGATTCCAGTGGGATGGCTTCGTCTACATATCGTTGGGGCTGTTGGCTCCCCATTCCCTGGCAGATGTATCCTGAGTCAGCGGGCCCTCGCCGTCCTGTGGTTTAGAATTCTCTCTCCCCACCACAATGAATGCACCGGCGACAAGCACGGCGCCGACCAATACTTGCAAAGTAGCAGGCTTGCCTAGGAAATAGTCGCCGACTACCGCCAAGGGTATGGTGAGACTAAGACCAACAGTAGCGACAAGTGGTGTCGTCTTGAGCATCGCGATAACATAGATATAGTCGCTGGATAGTGTGATGAACATCTATGGGCAGGTGAGCGCCGGACCGAAGCATCCTGAGATCGTACGACTCACATTGATAAGAATAGCCGAGACAGCGTCCTTGGTGTCGGGAAACTCCAACGATTCCAGCCCAAACCAGTGTAGGACAAGTGCGATTGGCCACAAGAGTACCACGTTGTAAAAGCCTACATAACCAAAGAAGAGTTGCATGTCTATCCGCGACTCCTCCTTGATCTGTATCTTCAAGAATATGAGATAAACAGCATAGAACAGTGCCGAGAACAGTGCAAGGAAATCTCCAAGAACAGCAACTAGATTGAGGGACTGAGCACTGGTTGTAGACAGAGGTGTCGGACTAGACGACGAATCCGACAACGATACTAGCACAACACCGCCAAAACTTGTTCAGGTAAGTTTCAGTATCGAGGCAGATAGTTCGCATCCACGTACCTCGCTAACACTGCGCTGACCTTGACGAGTGTCAACGTCTCTACATGGAATATCCGGCCAACCGCCAAGGTGAATATGCCTCGATGACCGTTAGCGCCTAGCTGCGCAACGCCCGAGGAAACCCTTACCACTCATGCCGGATAAAATCGTTGCACTTGCGACGCTCGTATATGCAAGCGCGGCATTCAGCGTCCAGTTGGCAGCAAACCAGAGGAAGCAAAAGTAGAAAGAAAGTTTTGCTGTCTGCTCTGGTGTGAGGCGGTTGCCAGCCTCAGAGAGTGGCTGGCTGAATTTGAAATACAATATACGAATGAAGAAAAGGAGGCGCACCAAAGGCCCATGTTCACCAGGTACTTCCTGAGTGAGAGGCTGGTAGCTGAGGGGTCTCTGTCAGAAGCCCATGTACATCGTACGTTGCTATACATTCACCTGGGATTCTTCTGTGATAGATATCTCCGCAAGGAATAGGGTATGAGATACAGAATGAAGGAAGTCGTGCAGAGATATGTTATCCTACCGCTCTGTCAACGTAAGCTAGCAGTCGGGGAAAACCAAGGCGCACATAAACGGCTTCTGGTATCCACCCGTAAACATAAACTAGACGGCTGTCAGCCATACTCAGTAGTAGTGAGCGAGCTGGGGAGTCTACCTGGGTCACGAAATTGGACGAGGTCCAGAGCACGACAACGACAAGGAGAAGACATATCCCGATGGCATACTCGCTGGCCGTCAGCTTTGGCTTTGGAGGCTGCGAACTTGACCTGCGCTCTTCGCCTTGCTCGGTCACGGTGCTCATCTGATGATACTTTGCACGCACTTGGCGGCAAGGGTGGAGTGGGGTATCCGAATAGCGAAGCTAATACTCATAATAGTACCCGTGCGAAAGCTGGCCATTGTTGGAAATGGAGCGTAGTATTAGTACACAGCTCGGATATGGTACAGTAGTGATAAACAAACAGCTAGTCCATGGTAAAGAACGTATGGAAGAAACGAGAGTGGGGTGTGCAAGTCATGCGCGTCTCCTCGTGCCTGCATGATACTTGACCTTTTCGAATATTCTAAACAGACTGATGACGAGGTTGGTGCAGTACATGATGAGGCCAACCATGACAAGACATATCAACGCGAGCTGGCAGTCGCAAATCGTGCCCCCGATCTCTGCAACGCCTAGCAGATCCAGTGGACGTCGGGGTAACTTGCTATACCAAGTGATGCTGCTTGCGGGTGCGCATGGTATGGGAGAAGTAAAGTAGTTGTCGAAGCAAAGCGACAAGGCTGCAGACCATGCGCAAATGAAGCACACTTCGAGCAACGTGTGGGCCAGCTTTCCCGAAGTACGCCATAGTCCTAGAGGTCGACTGAAATATTCTAGCTATCTGGGCGTAAGCAGGCGCCTAAGGGGTGGTGGGCATGAATGGCTCACGTAAATCGCGACCATGACGTGGACCAAGGTCAGCGGCGCAAATATAATGACAAGTGTTCTACGGGTTTAGCTGAGCGTGACCCGTGGACGGCTCTAAACATCACTCACGGAGAGCTGCCTAGTATCCCCATCACGTCATAATCCGACTCCCACAGCCTGATGCGAATCGCTAAAGCCAAAGCAGAGGTCGTGAATGTTATGTTTGTGACTCTGAAGAGCTAACCCAGGTGTCACAGTAACGTAGGAAAAAAAGACGTCAAGGACATACCAGAGGTACATAGATATTCGACAAAATAAAGGTCCTGAAGCGATTCTTCCTCGAGCGACTGATCGTTGATTTTTCGCCCGACTCGGCGTCTTGCCTGTCGACCTGGGCGTACGTGCCACGGTTCTCGGCCTGTGACTCGTCCCTGGCGCTCCGGGGAGAGTCCCGCCCCGGGGTTTTGCTCCGGGTGGGTCCGAATGGGGCATGGAAAGGAACGGTAGAGCGCGGGGTGTACACCTCGTCGGACGGTCTCTCTGGTAGGCTGACGAACTGCTGGGAGTGTCGATCATCGGTCAACGGGTGGCCGGTCGCTTCGATGCCGCGCCAGCCGTCGCGGGGACGGACAAAGGTCCACCATCGCGAGCGGCTGGGACTGTCGCGGGAGTGTGCATCAAAGGAAGAGCGCGAACTGGACGCGAGATCGGAAAGGTGAGCGTTGGCGATGGCCCCGTGTCCGAGCCGGTCGATGTCGATGTCGTCCGCGTAGTCGGTGGGCGATGGCGGCTCGTCGCGGGCCCAGGCTACGAGAAGCGGGGATGAGTGCTCATTTCCGGGGGAGATAGTGTGTGTTGCACGCACGGGGTGCTGTGACGACAGCCCTGGTGTTGGAAGGCGCAGCGACGATGTGGGGACGGGCGTGGGCCATGCTGGAGGAGGAGGAAGAACTTGCGGAGCGAAGTTCCGATGGCAGGTTTGCTGTGTTGAGCTAATCCATCCACTCATGGACGAAGCCGTCCCATCCGTCTCCGTCTCCGGCGTCGCGTCCAGATTCGTCTCCCAGACAGACATCGAGGCAGCACGCTCTCGCAGGGAGGAACAGTGGAAGGCCGCCTACGCCCGGTCTGTCAAACCCGCCCACCCCGCCCACCGGCTCACGCATCCCCCTCAGACTCGGCCAGGAGCCCCCGCCCCAGCCCACCGAAGACGCGTTCGATGGCCGGAGCCTGGCTGAGGTGAGCCGCCCCCCGCCGTGCTGGCCGTTCACCAACCCCCCCGCAGAAACTCGCTGCGAACAGGGTAAGACCCCGCAGACGCACCGCCGCAGCTCACGGATGTCTCGCAGGCCGCCAAGCAAGAGGAATGGGAGGAAAAAACAAAGCTAGGTAATCCCGCCTGTGCGGCCATCGCTGCCTGACCCCGTCTTGATGCCTGCGTGCAGCGAACCAGTTCCGCGCGCTGGAGGAGGACGAGATCATGTTCCTTGATTCAATACGAGAAAAGCAGGCCGAGGAGGAGCGTCTCCGCAAACTCCAAGACGGCGAAGAGCTGTCAGACTTTCGAAAGTAAGGGCCACTACTTGGCATGTCTTCATGCCAACCTTGCTCGCAGGGCCGTCGCAGCAAGAGAGAATGCCATCAACAACCCCTCTCCTGCACTCCCCTCAAAGCCTCCTGCCAAGCCCGACAGCGACTCTGACCGGCCCAAACCGACCACGTCCGCTCCCAAGAAGGACGTGTCCGCAAAGAAAGCCCTCAGGGGCGTCATTATGAAGAAGAAACCGAAGGGCGAATCCTCATCGGCGCCATCACCCACGTCCACCATCAAGGATGGCGATGATGCGCCTCCAGATTCGAAACGTCGGAAAATCACTACCAACGAGTAGTCCGTGGACCATATTTCTATCCATGCATCAATCGTATTGTATACACACATGATCATCACACAAGCGAGAACCAGATTCTCATCCCTTTCGAGTAACTGGTGTCGGTGTCCATCGTACATGGTTCAAATCTTTTTCCTTGGCACTCCCACTCCAGCCAGCCGTCCTGCCCATGGCTTCCGCTCGACGCGCAGCCGCCGTCCCCAGTGTCGTCCTATCCAACAGTCGCTTCGCAGCAGGTGTCAGGTTGCCCGGTGCATCTGCCCTCCTCGGGGTCCAACTGGGAGGCGCCATAGACCCTCTTGCCGGAGTGCGAGATGGAGTACGCCCAAGTAGCGGCGTCGAACTACTGAGCAAGCCAGCTTTTGCGCGAAGACTCTTGGCTGCGCTTGCCGAGAGTCTGTGAGACAACGCCTCACGGCTCGACGGTGCCGAGATTTGAAACGTATTTGGTGGTGGCATCTCCTCCGCTATGTCGTCCGACTGAGAAATAATCCGAGGTGTCGCATTCAGAGTTCCCCATGTCATGAGCTGCTTGACTGCCTTGGTGCCCATTTGCTCCGCGGTGGGTGAGGGGACATTGGGAACGAGCGCAAAGCTACCCCTGGTTGGGGATTTCGGTCGATCTGGGAAAAGTGAGGGAGCGGGTAAAAATGATCTACGGATGAACTTACAGGGTGTACCCTCGATGGCAGCATCTATTCGGCTCTGGGTCGGGCTTGGAGGAGCGGAGAGGCTAGTCTTGTTCGCGATCTCTTGTTCTGGAAGACGTGTATTGTCATACTTGACCACTCGTGGTACTGCATCGGGTTTGACAACGACAACGGACGTCGATGAATCATAGGGTGATACATCGGCATCGGGAGAGAACATGAGCGAATTCCGGGTCTACGAGGGAACATTATTCGCAGCCAAAACCACGGCCTACAGTCTACTCACCTTGAACTTCCAAGCATCTACTCCAGCGGGCCGAGTGTCCTTCTTCGGGGCCATCACGTCCACCACCTGCTCGGGCGAATCCTTTACAACGACAGCGAGCGCCTGCCCCTTGGAGTCGCTCTCATCCCCAGCAACTGCACTGCCCGACGACACTCCCCCCGCTGTGATCAGGCCCGCCACCGTCGGCGCCTCGATAACCAGTCTCTCGCGGACCCCAGGCCCAGAAGGCTGCTCGATCAGCATTTTCTCCCGCGCCTCCAACATCTTTCCCCTCTGCTCCTCCACCTTTTGTTGCGCTTCCCAGGCCCAACCCCATCTCTCCCGCCGCTGCCTGTTCTCCTCGTGCATGATCTGTGTGAAGCTCGCATTGTCCTCTGATGTGTACTTGGCCTGGAACGAATCGAGGTTCATGTTAGTCTCGTACCGCGGTCGTTTGGCCGCTGGCTCCTCAGCCTCGCGAGGCGTGCGGGAGGGCGTGTCCGAGGGTCCTGTGCCATACGGTGTCTCGGAGGGTGTCTGCCAGCCTCTCCGGGATTGATACGCGGGCGTCGAATCGACCTCCTGGAGGCGTCGGACAGAGGCATGGATAAGTGCAGGGTCGTTGGACCGCAGCGCATCCAGGTAGTCGTTGGTGGCATCGAGCTGGACGAGAGAGGGGAAGAAATCGCGGGCGATAATATGCGAGAGGGCAGTAGTGTACTCGTCTTCGTCGAGGATGTGTTGTTTGTTCAGAGACCGCTTTGGAGGCGTCGATGGACCAGCGTTGTTGGAGGCAGACATGAGTCTCAGAAGCATAGCCACCAAAGTGGTACCACATACGCCATAGTATAATCCACAGAAATATGACAAAATAACAGTATGCGCAAATCGCCATGCCATCAGAATATAAACCAACAAATTACGCTAGGCAAGAGCGAAAAACAAGGTACTAAACACAAAAAAAAAAGGCAGCATCAGACAACGGGTCAACATTCGACTCGGGTCACCATTATAAACATGCTAACATTGGTCATGAACAGTCGTGGAAGGCATAATATCGAGTACCTGGGTGGGGAGAAGTGACTATCCGGATAGGAAAGATCGCGTTGAAATCGGTCCTCGGGACCATATGCAAAGACAAAGTGCATCTAGCATGGTATCAATCGCAGTTGGGCTATGCTGTTCGCGACTGCAACACAAGTAGAGGGTCCAGTGCACCCTATCAGATAGAAACGAATCGTGACTTGCATAATTAGATCTTAGCGTCCAGAGCTAAGGGTTGTACTTCCTGACCGAGCCCTGATCTTGTCAGAGCCAGCTTCCAAAAATGCATCGTTGTCTTCACTAAGAGGGTCCAAACCAACACTCCGGCGCCCGCTGATTACCCCTGCTGGTCGCCCAATCCTGCTCTGTGTCAGGACCGACGGAGAGGCGGTGGACGAAGGTATCCTTGACGTAATCCGGACGGCATCTGGAGGGGAGATGCGAGATGCGGCCACCCTGCCACTGTATGACACGGGTCGGATGCGAGACTCATTCTCGGAAGATGTCGGGGAGCCAGCGTTACTGGACCCCAGTGAATCACGTTTCTGCTGGCTCTTGGCAGCTATACCTGATGCAGTCGGGTGTTTCAATGCAATCCCCGACATAGCGCCGCCAGCGTACGGGCCTGATGAAGGTAATGGTAAAAACGTGGGTGTGGTGGGGCGAGAGGATGGTGTAGGGATGGTGCTGATGGTGGCTATGGTACTTTGGCTTTCACCCGAAAGGCGAGATTGTGGCCTGTAGCTGCCTATCGTGCTTTGGGCGAGGGGATTGGATTTGTAAAAGGTAGGGGAGGATGCCGACACGGGAATACCGCTGCGGAAGGAACTCGGGGCCGAGGGACTAGACACCCGTCTGCGCTCTTTCTCTGGGTTCTTGACAGGGGAAGGCGAGTCATCCATGATGAGGACCCACCCAGAGGCATTGGGATCAGGGGTTATTGCACCGCTCTTCAATGGCGAGGTGCTTCTTTGAAAGTTGGGTCCGGCAAGTTTACTGTCGAAAGTGAGCGGTCGTCGGGCAGCAGTCCTGGATATGGCTGGCACTGCTGTATTGCTCGATGGAGGAGTGTTTGCGGCTAGAGCGAAAGCGTTTCCCTGTCTGCCTGCATTGCTGCTCATGCGTAGCCGGGGAACGCGGGTGTGAATTTTCTGTTCTAGATTCCTCACACGTGCACGCATCTCGGACACCATTTGAACACCTCTGCTTTTCGTTGCCGTAATGGGGATGGCAGAGGTTGCTGCACCAGAAGTGGAGGCAACGGCATTGGGCCGTGGGATGGGTGTTCTCGGGGTCAGGGTACGTGCTGCGGAGAGCGAGGGTAGGGTGGTAGAGCGAGCGATAGGAGGCGTAGAAGCTGATACAGAGAATTTACCTGGCTGGAAGCCACTTCTTTGAAGTAAGATGGATTTGCCAGAGGTCGACGTGAAAGAAGCAGAGGGAGGACGAGAAGGGGTGGAAACGGATGGTTTGTCGTTTGAGAGCTCGCACAAGTCGAGATCGGGAGGAGGTGGTGTGCTGAGGAGGCTTTCTTCAGTGGACGGAGGAGAGGAGAGAGGGAAGGAAGGAGGTGTTGTAGAAGGGGAAGGCTCTGAACGAGTGCTCGGGGGGTTGGCACGAGTAGCGGAGAGTTGGTTCTTGAGGATAGACATTTCCACTCCGGTATCTCGAATACGTTGTCAGCAACTGGTGGTGGGGGGACGAGAAAAGGTACCTCGCAGCTCATCCTTTAACCGTTGGCACTCCTCCTCTAGACTGGCTTTGTCGAGGAGCTCGTGCTCGAGAAGGATTTTCTCTTCGAGCACGCGGGAGTACCTCGCTTCGACGTCGGCCAATGTGGACGTGACCGCGCGCTCGTTTCGTTCGAGATCGTCGTTTCCCATCTCGAGTTCGCGAAGTTGGACTTTGAGCTTCTGGCACTCCTGCCTGACAGTATCCAGTTCGCGCTGCAAGGAGGTTGTTGTTGTGTTGTGGGAAGTCTGAAGAGACATGAACTTGGTCTGGGGCATGCATTGAGCACGAGGAGAGGAGGAGAGGAGAGGAGATAGACCTTCCAATCGTCCTTTTCTGACTCGATGCGGGCGACCTTGACCTTGAGATCCTGCTGTGCCTTTTCGGTGCGTTCGATTTCCTTGATGAGCTCTTCCTCGAGTTCCTTGCTAGAGGTGTGGAACTCGTCGAGCTCTGTGCGAGTTTCTGCGAGCATGTCTGCGACCTCATAGTATTTTGCTTTCCAGTCTGTGGAGGACGAGTAGCTCGGGGCGGGGTGAGCTGGGGTGGTGGCAGGGGCGAGGCGGACCTACTTGAACTGGGAGTCGTCGAGAGCCATTATTGTGTCTTTGGGCAGGGCATGCACGGCGGGGAGAACGGCGGTCATAGACCTCGGGACAGAATACAGACTGGAGACGAAAAACACGGTCGCGGTCGACGTTGCAACCAACTACGAACCACGATCCCTGAGTACAGTACTTATGTAAGCGAACATCACAGATTCTCCGGCTTTGCACATTTGCGCTTTTCGATCCCGCCTGTCCTCGGACACCGCATCTCCTGCCACGACACCGGCTCCATCGTTGCGCCTGCAGCAGCGGGTGAGTCTGAGTGCCAGCGGGGGCGGGGCGCGTACCGGCCTCGCTTGTCGCAAAGATGACGCCGAGGTCGTTGCGGGCGGTGGTGATGTAGTAGCTGCGCGCGTCGCCGAGCGAGATCTGGGCGTCGTCAGCTGGTGTGCAGTGAGAGCGAGTGCGTGCAACTGACGACGAGGCCCTTGACGACGTCGCCGCCGCGGAAGCAGTCGGCGATCTTGACCTTGTCTTTTTCTGTCGCGCGGACGTCCTGAGCGCGGATCACGCCGGTGAACTCCTCGCCGGGGGGCAGGGGGACGCCGTCGACGACGGATATGGCGACGACGGCCTGGAGCGGGGAGAGACGCGTGACGGTGGCAAGGACGAGCGAGCTGGGGGCGGGCGGGTGTGGGCGCGGCCTGTGTATGGCGATGTCGGTGCTGCTGAGTGTGCCGACGAGGCTTGCGCGCAGCTGGCCGTGGTCGCGGTAGACGCCTGGGCCGGGGTCGGGCAGCCGACCTGGCGGGACGGGGACCGTCTGGCCTGGCAGGAGGAACGTCATCGTCGTACGTAATATATGTTGGTTGCCATAAAATAAATATTTCTGGCCCGGGCGGGTGCGGGTTTTCAGACGCCCTTCTTCGCTCCGTCTGCACGATGTCCCTCTCCCTCGCCCGCCTCGCCGCGCGTCGTACGTCCCCGCCGAGCACCATCCCGCACCCCCCTGACCGTCCACAGGCCTCCACTCCTCCGCGCGCACAAATGCCCTCTCCAGGTTCGGCATGCCCGCCATGAGCCCCACCATGACCGAGGGTGGCATTGCTTCTTGGAAAAAATCAGAGGGCGAGGCCTTCGCCGCCGGTGACGTCCTCCTCGAAGTCGTACGTCCACCCCGCCCCCACCCGTCCCCTCCCTCACCCTTTGCAGGAAACCGACAAGGCCTCCATCGACGTCGAAGCCCAGGACGACGGTATTCTCGCAAAGATCATCGTAGGCCCGCCCTCTTTCCCATTTCTCTCGTTTACACCCGCCCCAGGCCCCAGACGGTGCCAAGAACATCGCCGTCGGCACCCCAATAGCCATCTTTGCAGAGGAGGGCGACGACCTCTCCGCCGCTGCCCAAATGGCTGCCGAGGCCGGCACCTCGCCCTCCGCGCCCACCTCACCACCGCTTTCCGAGCCCGCGCCGGCTGCCCCGTCCACCCCGTCCCCGCCGTCGGCACCGCAGCCCCAGGAGTCCAAACCCGAACTGCCAAAGGGTGACCGAATATTCGCATCTCCTATTGCCAAGAAAATCGCACTTGAAAAGGGTATCCCATTGGCAAAGATCAAGGGCACGGGCCCCGATGGCCGCATCATTCGTGACGACGTCGAACGGTACCAGCCCCCCGCGCAGTCCGTCTCCCCCGCTTCCGCATCCACCGCCCCCGCTGTCTCTTCGGATTATGTCGATATACCCGTCTCAAACATGCGCAAGGTCATTGGCACCCGTCTCACGCAGTCCAAACAGGACGTCCCCCATTACTACCTGACGGTAGAGGTCAACATGGACAAGGTGTTGAAGCTTCGTGAGGTGTTCAACAAGACGTTGGCCGACAAGGACAAGGCTGCTAAGCTCAGCGTCAACGACTTCGTTCTCAAAGCCGTGGCTTGTGCACTCAAGGATGTCCCTGAGGCCAACTCGGCTTGGTTAGGTGATGTCATTAGACAGTATGTGTCGAGTTCTTGTTTTTCCTCGTCAACTCAGCGCTTGTAGGTACAAGAATGCGGATATTTCGGTTGCTGTTGCTACCCCCACTGGTTTGATCACGCCTATCGTCAAGGATGTCGGCTCCAAAGGTCTGGCTTCGATCTCTGCAGAAGCGAAAGCGCTTGCGAAGAAGGCACGTGATGGTAAGCTCACGCCTCAGGAGTATCAGGTCAGTCGTATTTCTCTTTCCTTGTCACTTTTTTTAATCCACATCCTAGGGTGGTACCTTCACTGTTTCAAATCTGGGCATGTTCGAGATTGATCACTTTACTGCCATTATCAACCCTCCTCAGTCCTGCATTCTTGCTATCGGTTCCACGAAACCTACTCTGGTACCTGCCCCCGAGGAAGAGCGTGGTTTCAGGACCGCCAATGTCATGAAAGTCACCCTCAGCTCTGACCACCGGACGGTTGATGGCGCAGTGGGGGCTCGTTGGTTGTCTGCTTTCAAGAGCTATCTTGAAAACCCCTTGACTTTCATGCTCTAAAAGTACTCGATGCTTTCATTATATTGGTCCGTCGCTGCAGTGGTGGATTATTTCTGGGAGCGTGGTTATTGTCGGTTGGCACTTTAGCATAGATCATCGAGTCGCATGCCGTCTGGCTCTTCCATACGCAATTATGTTATGGCATTCAATAGAATAAGTGAATTTTGGTGAATTTCCGGTGTCTTCCAGCCTGCTGACTTAGAGCTGTACTGTCACGTCCGACCTGTAACGACGGTTCCGACGTCGCTTTGCCCGATCACTCCACCTACGATAGTCATCGTCATGGCATTCAGACCAAGCCCGCTCAACGATCCTGGTTGAGATCATTATGTCAGATCTGCTCCACCAAGTCCTGATTGACAACAGATAGACCATATCTCGCGCTCGGCCTCGAGGGCTCAGCCAATAAGCTGGGCGCAGGTATTATCAAGCACGATACACGGGACTCCACAAAAGTACTCGCCAATGTACGACATACATACATTACACCGCCGGGAGAAGGATTTCTTCCCCGTGACACCGCTCAGCACCACCGGGAGTGGATCCTCTACGTCATCAAAAGTGCTCTGGAGGAGGCCAGTATCGCGATGGAAGACTTAGATTGTATATGTTATACCAAAGGTGCGTCCTGCAGTATCCTAGTCATAGATCCCGTGTGCACATGGCCATGAATTCCAGGGCCTGGTATGGGTGCCCCCCTGCAATCCGTCGCGCTGGTCGCCAGAACACTCTCCCTCCTGTTCAATAAACCGCTGGTAGCAGTCAATCATTGCATTGGACGTGAGCCTTCACGTTTATCGTAGCGCCAGTTGATCATCTCTCCACCCAGACATTGAGATGGGTCGCACCATTACCCAAGCCGAGGACCCTGTCGTTCTCTACGTTTCGGGTGGCAATACCCAGGTGATCGCATATTCTCAGAAACGGTACAGAATCTTTGGCGAGACACTGGACATCGCCGTAGGCAACTGCCTAGACCGATTCGCGAGGATCATCAATCTGAGTAACGATCCGAGCCCGGGCTACAATATCGAGCAGGAAGCAAAGAAGTGCGTCGTCCTAACTATGACGTTCATCCATTGACCTGGTGTACTCAGAGGGAAACGATTCGTCCCTCTTCCGTACACGACCAAAGGCATGGATATCAGTCTTTCGGGCATTTTAACTTCTATCGAAGCATACACCCTGGACAAACGTTTCCGTCCACTCGGGGCCACTGATGAATCCGGTGAAGACATTATCACGCCTGCTGATTTATGCTTTTCTCTCCAAGAAACTGTGTTCGCGATGCTGGTGGAAATCACCGAGCGAGCGATAGCTCATGTCGAAAGCAAAGAAGTTCTCATCGTCGGCGGTGTAGGGTGTAAGTCTGTTGCATGATACTCAGTTCTAGATGGCGTGTTCAGTGGCTTCCCAAGGTAATGAAAGGCTGCAAGAAATGATGCGCATCATGGGAAAGGAGCGTGGTGCCCAAGTCTTTGCGACAGATGAGCGGTACGAATCGGTTTGGATCTCTGGATGGTTTTGTAATCTCTGCTTCAGCTTCTGCATCGACAATGGCATCATGATTGCTCAGGCTGGTCTTCTGAGCTATCGGATGGGATATCAGACACCCTTTTCCGAAAGCACGTGCACACAAAGGTCTTTACTGCTCCGCTGCTTGCGAATACCACTGATTCCCGTGGTTTACAAGGTTCCGAACCGACGAAGTGTTTGTCTCGTGGAGATCATAATTTGATTTATATCTATGGACACAACCAAGTTTATGGATTATCCGCCAGCAGCCAGAACAACTCAGAAAAAAAGGCTCTAAAACTATGCTTGGGCTACGTTTGCCACGATTACCTTCCAATCCTGCTCGTTGCTTTGCCGCATCTCTGCACCTAGTAACTCGAACCTGTCCCACCACCATTGATGTATTCTATCATACTCTCCGCCACCTTCTTTGGGCACTCTGGCATGCCACGGCTTTTCTGCAAAAATGTAATGAAGGCACCGAATTTCCTCGTCCCGCCAGAGTGGCTTGTGAATGAGCATCAGCGTCTTGAGGGCATTGTAACACCAGGGCAATGGCTTCCACTTTCCCCTGAAAAGATCGGAGAGAAGGTCCTGTTCCGCGAATGACCAGGTTGAAAGGAGCGGGGATGTGAGGAGATGGTTATAAACCGTGGTAACTAGCCGAGCAGAGGGATTGAGTACGACTAGCCCAGCATTAAGAAGAGAGTGGGGCCGTGGGTTGTCACTCGCATTCGTAGGCGCCGTGAGAGCAGTCGGATGCGACAGAGGTGTGTAGGCACAGTTTTCTGGCAACCTATGGTGGGTCTGAGAGGTCGACAAGATGGTCAGGTGCATAAAATACTAACCAATCAGGTGGGTAGTGCTTCAGCTTTCGAGGGTTGCAGGCACAAACATGCACTGCCGCAATCTCATCCTTGGCCAGCGGGAGATGCATCAACTCGTCCATTTTCCGCATGACAACCATGTCAGCGTCCAGGAGGACGATGCGCTATCAGGAACAAAAAGGGTCAAAATGACGCAGGAAGACACGTGCAGCCTACGTCGTAGTCCGTCAACTCAAACGCCCTGGGGTAAATAAGTTTCAGAGACTCGACATTCAATCACAATGTCCTTACTTCAGCTTCGTCCAGGCGTCCATGAACCTGACGTCGGAAGGTGATATACTGAGCTGGCCCGAGGGAGGGAGGAGGGATTGGACGTCTACCACCGTGATGTTCCTCCTCGTGAGTATACTGCGAGCTTCGGGCGGCAGAGCAGAGGTGGCCATGACAATCAACGGGTACTCGGAGCCCACGGCCCGGAGGGTGTACTCTAGCACCAGTAAGCCTGGTAGGTAGCTAGTGTTCGTTAGCAGTGTCGCATACGCTGCCTTGATGCTCATGCTTGGCTAGGTGATGGGTGATGGAAGCGAGGATTGATCTCGCGATTCCGCGGCTTGATATCGTGATAGGATCTCGGCTTTTACCTGGTGACCGGAGTCAACGTACGGTTCGACTTGACTTCGAGAGGAAAGCTGGTTGACCATATAATAATCGTGCTATATATTGAATTATGGGGGTATCCTCCGACGATGGTCGCAGGAAACACAGTGTAAAGTAGCGGTAAAGGTTATAACGGGTCCTGTGGAGAGCTGGCAACAGCCTCATCCACAATCAGGTTCTTCGTCCGCTTCTCTGTCGCTCTCCCCTTCAGCACGTTCTCGATGAAAAACTCCCCTGCCTATATTGGGTCGGATGAATCATCCATCGACATCGCACATCACCGCTCGGCGTACCTTGTAGCTGCTTCGGACCAGGGGTCCGCTGGCCACGTATAAGAAGCCCATGTCCTCGGCAACTTGCTTCCATCGGTCGAACTCGGCCGGCTCGACATATCGATCCACCTTCATATGACGTTTCGTCGGGCGCATGTATTGGCCAAAGGTCACTACATCGACCTCAACCTTCCGTAGCTCTAGTGAGGTTGGGCGTCACGAAAAACCCCGCAGAAAACCGAACGTCACCTCGAAGCGCATCCATGAGCTGATCCTCCGTTTCCCCGACACCCAGCATGATGCTCGTTTTCGTGATCCGCACCCCCTCTTTCTTGGCATGTTGGAGCACCTTCAGACTTTGTCTGAACGTTGCTCTACGATCTCTCACATAGGGCGTGAGCGCTTCGACAGTCTCGATGTTGTGTGCATAAACATCTAGGCCGGATTTAGCGACGAGCGAGACATGCTCTAGCGAACCGGCAAAGTCTCCAGTCAAGGCTTCAACGAGGATGTCCGGGGCCCTATGACCATCCTATTAAATATGATTTTTGAAAAAGAGGAGGGGACGAAAGGGACTTGCTTTTGCTTGATCCTTCTAATAGTTTCCGCAAAGTGGTGTGCTCCGCCGTCCACAAGGTCTAAAGCGAATGGAAATGAGACACATCGGCGAACTATGGATGCAGGTGCGCACCATCTCTATCCACACTTGTCAAAACGATGTAGCCGAGCCCCCATCTGGAGATGGCTTCCGCTGTGTTTTCTGGCTCATGGGGGTCTAGTGGAGGAGGCGTTCTAGAGGTTTTTACAGAGCAGAACCGACAACCGCGCGTGCATGTGTCACCCATGAGCTGAAACTCGAGTCAGGGAGGAAATGCCGGTGTACGGAGGCTCCTACCATGATCGTTGCAGTGGCAGCCCGTCGACCTTCCTCCTCCGACGCGCCTTCCTTGCCCCCCCAACAATCCCCGATGTTTGGACAACGGGCTTCCTCGCACACGGTGTGAAGATTGAGGCCCCTCAAGTCACTCTTGATTTTATGGAACGAGTCACCGGATGGTATTTTCGTTTTGAGGAAATCCGGTAGACGGGGGCTAGGACACTATGAGATAGCACACCGACAGGGTTCGTTGGGATATTCACCCTTTCGTATTCCCTAGCACCAGCCTCTGCACAGGTTCGCCCGAGATGAAGTCGTCGAGAGAGGGTCCATTGTCCAACGTACGGCTGAAACTGGATTTCGCTCTCGGAAGGGTGACGGACGCGGGTGTTGCGAGGCACCGAACTTGGATTGCAGAACGGTGAACGAAGGGACTGAGGGCGCGGGTCGTCATTCTCACTCGTCGGACAAGGGGTTACTGTCAACTGCAAATTATTAGTCATTCAAAGGTTGCCAATCGGGCAAGTTCCCACAACACGCCTTGACCTGCATGAATGCCCTCTCGCGAAGGGAGGAGGAGACACTCCTAAAGACCACAAAAGCGCGCGCATTGAAGGAGTGTGATCCAGTAGTTCGAGGTACTAACTTTGGCTCGATCTGAGCTTTTTGTTCATTGACGGTTCGCAGAATTCGCGCATTGTGCTGAAGGACGCACATTGTCAGTTGCTTGGACTTGCAGAGACAAGTACAAGTCATTGCAACAGTGCATGCTTCAATAGTATGTCTCCAGATTTCGAGTTATTGGAATGATCCATTCAATGCTTTGTAGTACCGGCCCAGAGGCGATGGAGATAGTGCGCAAGGAATATCTCCGCCTACGAGCGCAGAGTGGGACCCCACCATGAAAACCGTTGCGCTCAGGAGCGTCCCGAGGCCTGACGTACGGTAATCTAAAATCAAGATTTCACAGTAATAGATCGTACGAGTACACAAAATGGCCATCGCCGCTCGGGGTGGGCAAGCTCGCATTTCATTGCAACATCTATCACTTATTTACCGCCACCCACTGAGCACACACTCCCATCACGGAGGAGACAAGTCTGGAAGAAGTCAGGTCGAAATGGTGGGCGAGGGACGATGAGCATACTTACCCTGCAAGACCCACGACGCCATCGTTGGCGTTTACGAGGCCGAGGTTGGATGCTGGTATCCAAAGATCGAAGATGTCGATGATGAACTGGTACCGCGTGTCCGCGCGCAATCTGCAGCAGGATGAGACCAAGGAGATGGAGGGAACGTAACGGGCACTTTTCGAGG
The DNA here is from genome assembly GCA_038089115.1 of Fistulinella cinereoalba. Lineage (NCBI taxonomy): Eukaryota > Fungi > Basidiomycota > Agaricomycetes > Boletales > Boletaceae > Fistulinella > Fistulinella cinereoalba. The sequence goes on along the minus strand of JBBPKG010000150.1, from coordinate 4,882 downwards.
GCAAGCTGCCTTGCCTCGCGCTGGGCTACATCTCCGAGATCTTTTTCGCCCCAGGAATCGGAGGTACGGAGTTTCTTGGCCTCTTGGGCAAGCCGACCAGCCTGCGAGTGGACGTTGAGTGGGAATATGGTGCGGACAAGGGTCGCACCTTGAGCAGACCGTGTGTAATACTGAGCAAAATTCCGGAGAGCCAGAAGCGGTTTGAGATGGTGGCGACATTCTGAGCGGTAGAGGGTTTGAGGGTGATGACCTTGACTGCATTGGCCTAGAGAAAGCATGCCGAGGGGTGATCGGATCATGGATGACAGCTTACCCAGACGATGGTGTCATATGTCAGATAGCCAAAGTAACCGATCTGTCGACCGATGGTGGCGAGCTGCTCGCCGAGATCGGCGGAGGATTGTGCTGCGCGGAGGGCTGCCTGGAGGTGTTCCAAGGGTTTTCCAAGGCGCATGACTAGGGAGGGGTGAGGGCCGGGAGGGTCGTGTGAGAGGGTACTCACGCTTGCGAGCGAGAGCGAGGTGGCCCTTGAGGGCACTCCAGCGGGCAGCCTCGGCCTTGTTGCCGCGAGAGAGAAGGAACCAGGCGAGGAAGCGAGAGAAGTACTGGACGGTGCGATAAAGCTGGGGGGGGAGTGAGCGGATGGAGGGGGAGCAGACGAGGAGGAGACCTTGTCTCTGCCGAGGTTGGTTGCGCTGTATTTGAGGGACTGGGAGACGCAGGGGTGGAGGACGAGCTGGGATGCGAGGGGGGACATGACGGCGAGTGCGAAGAGGAGCGGGAGGAGGCTGCGGGGAAGTGAGACGAGTGAACAAGATCGATGCATTCGGGATGGCCTCCCTTGCGAAAATCACGTGTAAGCGGGGCATTCGCGCAGGGTCGGTCGCTGGACGGGGTCGCCGCCGACGTGGGCGGGCCGGTCGAGTGTCGGGGCACGTGATGGAGCAGGTAACGGCAGGAATCGGAGCGTCGCTTCCTCGCTTTCTTCGCCGGACTCGACGCTGGGCGGAGGATTCCGGAACGCTCCCGCCCGCTATGCTCCCCGTTGCCCGATCCGCGGCCAGTGCTGCACGTGATGTCCCCCTCCGCTATATCATCCCCAGAGCCCTCTGCGCCCGCCAGATGGTACGCGCCCCCTCCCCTCCCGCGGGGCCCCACTCACCCCCTCCAGTCCTATAGGCAGGAGCGCGACACCTTTGGCGACCTCAGCGTCCCCGCCGACCGCTACTGGGGCGCCCAGACACAACGGCACGCGTCCCCCTTCCGTCCCTCGCTCTCTCTCACCCCTTCCACAGCTCCCTCCAGAACTTTGACATCGGCGGCCCCGCTGAGAGGCTCCCCCCGCCCCTCATCAAGGCCTTTGGTGTCCTCAAGAAGGCCGCCTCCATCGTCAATGTCTCCTACGGCATGGACCCAAACATCGGCGACGCTATACAGGCTGCCGCAGACGAGGCACGCCCCCGAATTCTCGCCAGGATACGCCCGCTCATCCATGCTTAGGTCATCTCCGGCAAACTCATCGACCACTTCCCCCTCGTCGTGTTCCAGACCGGGAGCGGCACTCAGAGCAACATGAACGTGAACGAGGTCTGTTGCCCCCTTCATTGACTTCCGCCCCATCAATGGCCCTCGCAGGTCATTTCCAACCGTGCCATCGAGTTGCTCGGCGGCGTCCTAGGCTCCAAGGATCCCGTCCATCCCAATGACCATGTCAACATGAGCCAGAGCAGCAATGACACGCAAGTTCTCTTCCCTTCCTTCCCTTGCCCCTCTAACGACCGCACACAGCTTCCCAACTGCTATGCATGTCGCGGCTGTGACAGAGATACACCGCTCTTTACTCCCCGCCCTCGCCGAACTCAGAGACGCTCTCCAAGCAAAGACCGATGCGTTCAAGGACATTATCAAAATCGGCCGCACTCATCTCCAGGTCTCCTCCTTCCATTCGAATCTGACGAAATCTGACCCTATCTCAGGATGCAACCCCTCTCACTCTCGGACAAGAATTCAGCGGCTACGTACAACAAATCGACAACGGAATCGAGCGCGTTAAAGCCGTCATTCCTCGCCTAAGCCTCCTCGCTCAAGGCGGCACCGCCGTCGGGACTGTGAGTCTGGCCCCTTGCTGCATTTTTTCGTATAGTTGGACGCGTCCGATAGGGCTTAAATACAAAAAAAGGCTTCGACATCAAGGTCGCCACTGAAATCTCAAAGATCACTGGCCTGGAGTTCAAGACCGCACCGAACAAGGCAAGTCATTGCGCCACAGTCCTAGGCAATTCAACCAACCCCATGGCAGTTTGAGGCCCTCGCCAACCACGACGCCCTTGTAGAGGCTCATGGTGCTCTCAATGTTGTTGCTTGCTCTTTGATGAAGATTGCAAACGATATTCGCTTCCTTGGCTCCGGCCCCCGCTGCGGGTTCGGCGAGTTGAGCCTCCCGGAAAACGAACCAGGCAGTAGCATCATGCCAGGCAAAGTCAACCCCACACAGTGCGAGGCAGTTACCATGGTCGCTGCCCAGGTTATGGGTAATCAGACCGCCGTCAGCGTGGCAGGCGCTAGTGGCCAGTTCGAGGTACACATTTTCTACCCTGACTCGCCAGACGTCATTGTGATTCATGTCATCTAGTTGAATGTATTCAAGCCTGTCATCATCAAGAACGTACTCCAGAGCATACGTCTTCTTTCTGATGGTGGGTCATGATTTACCTGCTGGTCGTCTTTGCGTCATAAAGTGTGCAGCGTCGCGTTCCTTCACCCAAAATTGTGTCATCGGCATCGAGGCCAACGAGAAACGCATCAA
>JBBPKG010000149.1:0-34157 GCA_038089115.1 Fistulinella cinereoalba | reverse complement strand
CTAACGCATAATGCGTAGGAGCCATCGAGTAAGTAGCGTCGAGACAACGCGATCCACACGACTCGCACACAAAAAGGCGAGTGAGATTTCTTGCATAACAGCCCGTGCACAGAACTGTTCAAATCCACTGAAACTGCGAAAAAGCCGCTGCGTGGAAGACCACAGTGGCCCATGATCCCACGATACGGAGAGGGTATCAAGAACATTGGGCCTCGCAACGTCACAGAGGGAGGCACGAGTTTTCTCCCAACCGAGGGCGCTGCCTGGGTGTGCGATTTCCAACACCATCGTAAGTTGGACGCGAGGCCCAGGACCAAAAGAAAATGCATAATCACCAGCAGAGTGCATGCACGTAAGCATCAAGTATTCCGCTGCGTATACCCGACGCCCTTGTCGGCAGCAAGTTCCGTATTCCATAAACCCGTGTTCGCGCGTTGCGATAGGAGGGGCCAGGTATCTCATTGGATTTCAGGGGCAGGGAGCGAGGGACAGGGGTAATCGAGTAATAATTTACTACGCATGTTCCATTGAACCTGCCGTCGTGGGATGTCGGAAACAGATTGGATCGCAGCCAGTGGTGCGCTTTCGGGCGGGATCTGGGGAAAAGGGGAGTGAGCAAGTCAGCGACGGGCGTAGTCGGACACACGCATAACTTAAAATGCCACCCGCCAGTCACGCTGTGGCGTCTTGCGTCGTCAACTGTCAGACGGATACACAGAGCGGACTTAGTGACGGGCCGACCTGACGGAAGAGAATGATGAAAGGTCCAAGCGAGGTCACTATATCGACGACTTCGGAATGGATCGTAGGTCAATTAACGTGTGAGTGCTTGAACGAACGCTCTTTCAAAGTTCTTGGAGTGATCGCACCTCATGTGAAAGAATCCTGGATACAGTTGGTAAAATACTCGCGGGATCGGTCTTCGCATGGCCACTGGCGTAATAATGGATATATGTAGTCCACTGGAGCTCAGAGCCGGGCAGTCATTTCCTGAGATGGAGCACATACTTATGTATGGGTCTAGAGGTGCTGTCCTTGGTCAGAACAGCTCGTATCTATCAGTGGAGCGCATGCGGAACGAAATGATCTTCAGTGATACGGCCACTTTGTCCTTAGAAGGGGGTGCTCGCGGGAAGAACTTGCTTGGCCAAGTTCCCTGTACGAGACGTTCGAGTCTCGGCGTTCGATCGAAGTGGGTTCATATTCATTGAAGGTTCGAAAAGTCCATAGTTCGGAGTCTAAAGCTGGTGGGCACATGGGCGCCAGCTCGGACGGCAGTCGGAAGACGTCGGACATATGAATTCACCGAACCGTTACATAATCGCGGGGACCTGACCTCTTCCTTCAGTGACAAGCCCAAGCTTGCGGCCCGTCCTGCCGAAACGCCCACGAATGTAGGGTAGTACTATCCAGTAGCCGTAGACGGAATCTAGAATGATAAAGGTACGACCTCCCTCTCCGTGACGAACGATTATAGTGACACCCATATGTGACTCGTAGGCAAGGCGGCCTGCCAGTGGATGAGGGCGCAACGTGCGCTGCGCCATGCCCGACTTGGAGCGCCGGTTAAGATGTAGTACTCAAGCCAGCGGACAGATCCAGCGTCACCATGCTGCGCATACCTTCCCACTTGAAGAATAGTATGTGCCTTCCTCGCGGTCTGGAGCACTGCCGCTGTCCAACTGACTTGGCTTTGCACAACTCCAAGGGGGGCGCACGCCGCGCACCGGACGCCGTCACCCAGGGAATGGGATTCCGGAATGGCAGTGTGTGTAATGCTTACCTTCGGTCCCTTATGCATATGTCCGAGAAGCTGACGTTTAGCCACGCACGCGCACGGCATCGAGTCATACAGGAAACAGCATTGCACAGCAGGTTCGTGGTCTGCAAAGCCGAGGGGGACCACAGCCGACGACCGTTGGAGCGAAATCACGGTAAGCTGCTTCGCAGCATGCACACGGACCAAAGCAAACTGGCACGCATACCATACTTACCGTCGGTCATGCATGTCCGAGACACTGTGACGCTCACGCGCGAGTATGGCAAGCCGGGCTGTATGTATTTAGACCAAAGGAGGCTAGCAACATTGCCGTTCCAGTCAGAAGGGTGGCTACCACGCCAAAGGGGCTATATGATTGCGCTTCCGAGCAGGCTTCGGATGGACGTGAGGGCCATGTGACTCTGAACTGACCTCATCTCACCGACGTCGCCACATGAGTGAGCTGCAGGTAAGTCCAAACTAGTTGCTGTGTCATCACTCCGTTCTAGTGGCCAAAGGTCCCGCCGTGGATGCTGCGCAGTGCGCAAACTAACCTAAATGTTCTTATGAATGTTCGTCATGCTGTGTGTAGTGGATACGAAAGTCTGTCTTATTGTTAAGTACGCTCCGGATAACCGTAGGGGTACTTAGAAATGTTACAATAAATCGAAGTATCCGGGTGGCAGCACGACGCCACTTGATCGATATGTATTTACACAGCTACTCGCGTTTGTAAGAACCTGGAACGCTAACCCAACAGGGGGTTAGCGAAATGGAGGGCACATAAAGTGAGTTCGGATAATCTGTCCCTCCATTTCCCCAGGAAAGGTGCCAGGGCCGAGCGCCGACCGTTGAAATCGGGTGACTGCGCGTGAAGACGCCCGCGCAGTGAGATATCGCTCGGATTGATCTGTATCCCCAGTACCTCTTCGATCATGGCAATCCGTGTGAGGGGCGTGCCTCCACATGACACTGTCGATGGTCACGCCTTGGATCCAGGGCACTTGATGAGTCGGGGAATCGTCCCAGATAAGGATGGTCCGTAAGTGTCTAGGCGCTGTGGCTGAACCTACTACGTACATAGGTGTCGCCGGCAAGGTCCCGCTCACCACAGCTGCCATATGCAGCAATCGCTACCAGATCGACAGTTTTAGCCCTGCTGAGATGGTGGTCCCAAGTCATGTGAAACACCCACAGCTTTTGGCTGTGTATTGGGGAACCGTACCCGTTTTCCTACCAAGATGATGTATCGTATGCAGGTAAGTTTGATTAGGTTGCGATACCCAGAAGTGTGCGAACGGAGGCGCCCTCAAAGGGCGATGTAAAGCTCCGGCAAGGGGTGCGAGTCTTCAAGTTGAGGGGTGGGCGGCGACTGCGACCTCCACAGCCGCTGCCGCCGGCCATGCAGGGGTTACGGAGCTGCTCCATGCCAGCGCGAGTTAGATATTTTGCTGTTTCCCTTTTCCCTTTCTGTGAATGACAACTTTAGCCGATCTGGGGTTGGCGGGCTGAAGGGGCAGGGTGATGGTATGGATGATCGAAGAGATTTTTCGGGCCCTTCTCACGATCATAGATACGTTCGTATTGTTTTTCCAAGCCACGCGAGAAGGTAGATCAGCGCTCAGCGCGGTGCTCTACTAAGCGGCGGATGGTGTGCCATAATGCCATCAAAAGGTTTTGATCTAGTAGCGCATTCGTTGTCGTGACATCACGAGCCAAAGCACTGTTTGGAGCACTGTTTAGCCTAGAAGTACTGATGGCCTGACATCGACCAACGCCGTCGCTGAGTCACCACGGAGGACCTTTGGCCGATGGCTGTGCTCGCCATGGGAGTAGCTCGAAGCAATATACACTATGAGAGCGTTCGAGGGACAGGGTCGACTTGGAGCACGTCGGAGGGTCAATCGGCGCTGTCCAAGTTGCGAGATTTGGGGGCGGGAGAAGGGTCGAGATTTCTCGCTCTTCGACTGTTGTGAGAAGAACAACTCTGTGACACGTCACACCGCGGCGCAAAACTTTGCAGGAATTCGTTATTCCTGTATTTGGGACGTCGCACAGCCTGTTTTTTGACACTTCTGCCCACTGCCGTGGCCGCCATCGACTGTCACTCGCCATCGTGATCTAAAATCGGTGTGCTGTTCTGTTCCTGTGCACCGCTGATTGTGACTCTGGGTCAGCTACATACCAACAAGTCGGTACATTTGTCGATACACCGGCTTCATGGGATTCGCGATCTTGGTTTGGCAGGTCCACGTCCTGATTCAGGGCTATCCTCCCGAACGAGATGGCCTCCTCAATATATAAACACCCCGGAGCACCCTGTGCTGGCTAACATCATCCTTCCCACCTTCGAGCGATATCTCTCATGTCTTGCCCCGTTGCCTCATCTTCCGAGCATACACATACTGGTGGTGTGTGCCCCGTGACAGGAAACACCCATGCTTATTGCCCTCCACGACCCGGTGACCTCAGGTCCCCTTGTCCGGCATTGAACACTCTGGCCAACCACGGATTCCTGTGAGTCCCTTTTGACACGTCATCCTCTTTTGCCTGACCCACATTCTCGCAGACCACGGAACGGCAAAAAGATTGGCGTATTCGATATCGTCAGGGCTCTCAAGGAGGGTTACCATCTCTCCACTATTCTCGCCTACATCCTCGCATTCGGTGGCGTGTCCCTCCTTGCACAATACCGTGATATGTCACTCGCCGATCTTGCACGTCATAACTTGATCGAGCACGACGCCTCCCTCTTCCACGTTGATGCTCGCGACGATGATGAGTACGCACCCACCCGACCTAGCGAGTCCCTCATGTCCGTCTCCCTCGATGGGGCGGGACGCTACCGGGCAGGTCGCATCACCCTCGAGGACGTCGCCAATATCCGTGTTAAGCGCGAAGCGGAATCCCGGCCCTTGGATGGCGTCCATGCCGAGATTGCGCGTGGAGAGATGGCTATCGCCATTGGCGTGTTGGGTGGCGAGAACGCGGCCACCGAAGGCCTTGACTTGGACGTGTTGCGCATGTGGGTGCAAGAGGAACGCCTGCCTGACGGCTGGAAGCCGAATCACACCCAGGGTCTCTTCAAGACTTACCGTATGGCAACCGTCATACGGGAGCGGATGAAGGCCTTGTCAGAGGGGAGACTGCACAATGTCTTGGATGACGATGCAAGTGGATCGTCTCAGCCGGAGGAGTCTCGCAAGACGAAGTAGTTCGACGCTGTCGGCAAAGCCGCTCAGTTTGACATTGCTTGACTTATTTGATCTATCTATTGGCTCTTGTTTCATCACAAGTACTGTAAACATCTCGTCTTATTGATACTTATTCGTTACTTTGCACGTAGTACTCACCCACATCGCTCCGCACGTGTACGTATTAGTGGCCCATCTACGTACTGGGTCACTTGTCAGTAATAATGTCGACTTGGACTTGCTCTTCCCTTGCAATCTCATGTTCATTTCTGTTGTTCTGTGGCGTGTGATGCTCCAGTTCCCTGAGATGACGCCTGGCCTGCAGGCCATCAGTTGATTGTGGTAGCACGCCGACTTGGCCATCTGTTGTCACCACCGTCGATGGCATGAAGATAAGTACCACAAAATCGACCCAAGAATTGACACAAAGAGGAACACTAATACATCGCCCTAGCAGTCCGTACGAACCCACGCAGTCTCAGCCCTTCCCGACAGAAAGACTGGCGAACAACCAGTATATTGTACGTCCTGTCCAAGTAGGCTGCCGTCCATAACGTTGAGCCTTTAGACCGCTCCATTCAACTTCCCCATGATTGAGGTCTGTCGCTCATTTGGAACGACAGGGTGCCACCCTGTGCAATCTGATCGTGACGAATAACAGGCCACTCCACCCTCTGCCCATCAACGCTCAGAGAGCTCACGTAGGGCTTCGAAGGTGCGCCGGGGGAGACGATATTCAACGTCTTGTTGGACGACGGCAGGCTAATGGAGACCTTGTCGAAAATGGGGCTAAAAGTACAGGGATGGCATGTTAACGAGCATCATCGTCAAGTATGGGGGAAAGGGGAGAATACCTGCCGACGATGTATTCGCCTGATACAGGGGTCACGGGGTAGAAACCAAGCGCGCTGAACAGGTACCACGCGCTCATCTGCCCACAGTCATCGTTCTGTGATATTAAAGAGATAAGTGTGCGTGCCTAGACAGAAGAATCGTGTGGTACTTGCCCCAGGTAGTCCAAGATTACTCGTGTTGTAGTAAGCCGACGCAATCTGGCGAATACGAGTTTGAGATTTAGATGGCGCGCCGGCGAGCGCGTAGAGGTACGGTATGTGATTAGAAGGCTGCAGTGAATGTAGGTCAGTAAAGGCCATATTCTCTGTTATGGAACGCCACAACCTCGTTTGTAGGATCATTATGGCCTGCTCAGGGTGCGTGAAAATATGTCCACATACAACATACGATTCTATCACTCACCGCCATCGAAATGCTCATCTAAAAACGCAACGAAGCTCCTGTTTCCGCCCTTGCGTTCGATGAGCCCTGGGATATCGTGTAGCACGTCAAACGTGTAGATCCATTTGTCGCCTTCGGTCCACCCATCATCGGGGCTAGCCCAGCTTCCATCCGCATTCCTAGCTTGCATAAACCGAGTGGCATTGTTGAAGATGGTATACGGATTATTCATCGCACGATGCCGGAAGAACGCCTCGTCACTGGTCTTGTTGAGCAAACCGGCGAGCACGGACACCGCAAAATCATCGTCTGGAACCTTGCATCAACGGCGGCCAAAGCGGCGGACCAACTCAAAAAACGCACAAGAATAATCGAGGGTGCGGGAACCCGCCTCCGAATGGATATCGTTCGCCACCCAACCCTTTTGCTCGTAGACCGAGGATAAACCTGCACGCACTTTGAAGTCAACGCCCTAAACGGACGGATTCATTCATTCAGCAGAATGCAGGATCATCTGGGGTACATACCTCTTCGCCATTGGAATACCTGCAGTAGGGTGAGATAACAAACGACACGGGAGCAGTGATCTCACGAAGTTGTGTTGTCGCCAACTGGAGGTACAGTAGCGTCCTTGTATACACCATTCCACGCCTCTTCGAAATCGAAGCCGGTGAAGCCTTTTAGAACCGCTTCTGCGATGAGCGAATCCGCATTTGTAGCAATCTGGATGCGTTCGTCAGACTCAGGAAAAGGTAGGATGGGCACGCATACCATCATGTTCGTTTCTGTTGGTTGAATTAGAATCAGATCCACCACTGCTATACCCGAGTGATCGCCGCACCAATGATGTTTTTCCACACTGGAAGCCATCCACCCTTTGGAGGAAAGGGCGGTCAGTCAATGATCAAGTTGGCCGATGCAGCACATACCTCTTTATAGTCCTGTATCATACTCTGTACCATGCCCGGAATTCGCTCCGGGGCGAAGAGAATAAGCCAAGCCCACTCTGCACGGTAAATGTCCTGAACATAATTCAATATATAAGAAACAAGGCAGACCACTCCAACGCACCCAGATCGAATAGCCAGTGTAGGAGACTCCCTCATGAATGGCATCATCGTAACCAGAGTAATATCTTCCATATTCGCCTTGTTCGTAGGGGTACTTCCTAGATGAATAAATGTACACAACAGTACCATTCATGAACTTACTTGAAGGGTATGGAAGAACGCGGTATAAAACACTTCTTTCTGGTCATCCGTAGCACCTGTAAGTTGGATTCTGTCCAGCTTCTCAGCCCACGCGGCACGAGTATTCCTTGCTGTTTCCTCCAGAGACTGGCCATCAGGTATCTCATGCTCTAGATTCTGGCGAGCTTGGTCTGTCGAGATAAATGAGACACCGACTCTGACATTGACCTGTGTTAGCGTTGGCTTGAACGTGACGTAGGCAGACAGGGCACCGCCGCTTCCGTTTGTTTCATTCTGGGAAATGGTTCCACTCTGTGCAACACCCCAGGAAGCAAAGGGCCGATCGAATCTAGCGCAGAAATAGCCGCTCCAGTTTGTGGCGGGTATAGAGACGGGAGCAAGGATCTGATCTTGTCTCTCTGGGTTGCTTCCACAAATCTCTGAACGCTCTGGATCGACAGTAACGGTGCCCTCGGGGTACCAAATGTCGTCAGGGTCATCCCATCCCATAACTGAAGGTCTTGCGGCTTCCAGCAGAACATAGGGAACCTTTGTGTCCTTGAAAGTGAAACGTAAATGTCCTACACGAGAGGCTACGCCGTATCGCATACATTAGCCCGCACACCTCGAAGTGAGCATGGCACCCACATGCACTTTGCTCCGCAAATATTTGCCCGCCTTCAATGGCCTCTAGCTCGACGCTATAATAGCTGGCCGAGAGGATTTCGTTGTCATGGCTGAACGCCATTCCACGGTCTTCAAAGTTGGGGCGGATCTGCCCAGCCCCGGGACTGACTGCGAACGAAGCGCTTTCACCCATCCAGATGGCAGGTTGATGAGTTCCCTGAAAACCGTGGACAGAAGCATCCGAGTAGTTGTATGGTATGACAGACACCCAGTTTGGCCTCGTCTGGGCAACCCATCGCGTCATTGCAAATGGTGGTGCAGTAGAGGGAATCATTCCTCCTGAGTCGTTGGGCGTATCACCACCATTTCCTATCAATCTACGCAATAGTTTAATAGATGGTACAGCACTTCGGTGAGCTGGGGCGTACGGGTTTACGTGATCAACGGCATCGCTGGGAGGTTGGCTGAAATTTGAAGGAGGAAGGTTTCTCGCAGATACCACGCTGAGGGAGCAAAGGAGGGTAAGGAAGGCCATGACAATAGGTAGCTTGGCTTGAACCCTCCGAGAGGCACGGGTTCGAAGGACACCAGCTTCAGCACCATTCCATTGTCCCTGTGTACTCGATTTCTCGGCGGGACCGGCCATGCACATGAAGAAAGGTTCTGCAGGTAATGAGTCCACTCTTTGTAAGCGAACAAACTGCACTCAATAAAAGTCACGTAGATTTGAGTTCACACGGGGGTTCTAGAGGTGGCCGCATGTCATCAAACGTAACATGTTGCGGCACTAGGCCGCACCTTCGTCGGTTGCGTTAACGCGGAAATGCCTAACTTGAACAAGAGCCTTTCCCTTCCATCGAAAGCGAGAATTCACGGATCTCGGATTCAGAGGCCTTGTGATCGCGTTTAGTTTCCAATCAGTGATATCCACTGTTTGTTTACTCATGCACCATGCGGGTTCTTTGGTCAGGCGTTCGTGCATCATGCTTCGACGGACTTTCGGTGGAGGCGGCGAGATGACAACTCATTCAACCTGAGGTTCAGCGCTTTCAGCCTCAACATACCTACCCAGCGGTAGTGATTGGACCGATTTAGACCTGGAGCCCTCGACCTTGCTAACTCGGCAATGGCCCTGTGTCGCCCGCTATCAGGACGTGCATTAAGACTGCTAACTCACAATGGCAAGAGGTCTTTCTCTTTGAGCAACGGACCATCGCCGTTCCAAGATTTGGTACAACTCATTGGCTACGTCCACGAACACACTCGCGTTCGTGATACTTTACATTCGTCTGTCAGGCGCGAAAGGAAAAGTGGTAGTATTTGCTCGACTCCAGCCCATGTCATGGCAATCGCTCGCCTTTTACCGTTCGTTCCTAGGGCCCCATTAGTGGCATTTCTGGTCGTAGGCAAAAGGTGTGTACCACTTACCCTGAGCTCAGCTGGGCAGCATTACTTGCGGCGGGCCCCACTGGCATAACATTACAGGTAGGGTGGGCTTGAACGTTGCCTCCGAGGAATTCGAAACGGACATTAGGCTCACTCGTCTCGGATCTGCTCGGAGGAAGTCGTGAGAAGCTTTATCGGCGGTCCGAACGGAGCCAAATGTACCTGTCATTATCAGTGAGAAACTAAAACATTGCTGATCAATTGCTGCCATGCAGCAAGCACTAGGAACAAGCTTCTCGGCTTCGGAAGCTTTCGGTCCAACTCTCTGTGTGGCTAGGTACCTCTGCTCCATAGAATATGTCAAAGACGCGATCAACATACCAGTCGCCGACATAATCAGTGAAACTAATGATCGATGTAAATGGGGCCGATGTCCTTGCACTCATCCCATCAGGAATCCGAGCATCTGGTATCCGATTAACGGTATACTACTTGAAGCTTGACTATTCGCACTCGACAATATCGCTGCACAAGACCCTTTGTGTACACTGGCACCGAGTAATAATGCGTCGCCATGATCGTATTCCCAGAAATTATCTGTCCTTGACATAAATCCAAATCAAAGGGCCACGGCCACTCCATGGTACGCTGTTGCTCGTACTGGTAGTCGCCGGTGGGCATTCTGCACCGCGCGGCGAGCGCGTGAGACCGCGGACAGAACAGGGCCCTCGTGCCTGATCGCGGTAGGGCCATCCTCCGCATCGGCCCGGGTGGCCGGTGCTTCTTCGATGGCGCATCTCTCGCCTCCTGCCTGTCGCTAAGACCAGGTCTGTGCGTCGATGTCGCTCGTGCTTTTCTCTTTCTCTCCGCTCGCTCACTCAACTTTTTTCTCGCCCCACCCACCTCCCAATCTTCGATTCTAGTGCGGGTTGTTTTGGTCCTTTCGTGCCCTGCCGTCCCAAAACTCGTCTCCTGCTTGGGTCACTCTCCGGCACGCTTTGGATCCTCCTGCGCTCCGAAGGTCAGGCCTTCTCCCTTTCCGAATTCCCCCCTCGCGTGGAATTCCGACCTCCATCGCAGCGTGTTACGTGACCCGCGCAGTCGACCTCCGGCCTGCCTTCCCACACGCCCACCGAATCCTACAGTACTTGCTGGATTCGTGCCTCGCCTCACGGTCCCTCCATGCCCGAATCCTCTCCAGTCTTCTCACTTCCGTTCAGTAGATAGTGCATGTATCGTAGATCTATCAATCCTACGATCTCTCTCTCACTCTCTCACTTCACACACCACGGAGCGATCATCACCACATAAGTAACCACGACGCCGACGGCTCCCGCTGCTCGGAGAAGCCCGCGGGAAAGTGTATCGGCTGGAAACGGAATCCGAATACGGAAGGGAGAACATTGCATCGCTGATCAGGTACACACTTTGAGATCGATCACATCCGGGTCGCGTCCCGGTGAGGCCGGTTGATTACTTCGTGAACTGAGGGTTTGGAACGCGTATAAAACCACGCCATCTTTGTCCTGTGAGCTCCATCATCTACCCCATCCACTCTAATTCACTCACACCATCTTTGAACCATGAAGGTCCTCGCTGTTCTGTATCGTGGTGGAAAAGCCGCAGCTGCCGAGCCCCGTCTTCTGGGAACGGTAGAGAACCAGGTGGCTGATCATTCTTTGCTCCTCCGCATACCTTTCGCTGACCTGAGTGTCTTCAGCTTGGTCTTCGACCCTGGCTTCAGTCTCTCGGTCATGAATACATCGTGCGTATTCTTTATCATCCCTTTCTGTATCTCAAAAGTCTCCTTGTAGGTCACAGATGATAAAGAAGGGGCCAACAGCGAATTCCAGAAGCACATAACGGATGCTGAAGTACTCATTACCACGCCTTTCCACCCCGGTTACCTCACTGGGGACTTGATAGAGAAGGTGAAGCCAATACCATCTCCGCTATCCAATTGCTGACATTTGTGCAAAAAGGCACAAAATCTTAAGATCTGCATCACCGCTGGTGTCGGTTCTGACCATATCGACTTGAACACCGCCGTCAAGAAGAATATCCAGGTCCTCGAGGCAAGTGTCTTTACCTGTGGTTGACGGCCGGATGACCATGCTAATAATTGATTGAAGGTCTCTGGGTCCAACGTCACTTCCGTCGCTGAGCACGTTGTCATGTCTATCCTCCTTCTCGTCAGAAACTTTGTCCCAGCTCACGAGGTGATTGTCGATTTCTTTTTCCGTGACTGGATTTATTGGCTAACTGAAAAGCAGATGGTCGAACGTGGCGACTGGAAAGTCTCCGATATTGCACGCAATGCATTCGATCTTGAGAACAAGGTGATTGGTACCATCGGCGCCGGTCGCATCGGTTACCGTGTCCTTCAACGCTTGAAACCGTTCGACCCCAAGGAGCTTATCTATTACGATTATGCTGCTCTCCCAGAGGGTAAGAAATTATTCAGATGTGCAAGCATAAATGTATCTACTCCTTTCCCTAGCCGCTGCTCAGGCTGTTGGCGCCCGCCGTGTCGACGACCTCAAAGAGTTTGTGTCCCAGTGTGATGTGGTCACGGTCAACTGCCCCCTCCACGAGGGCACCCAAGGACTTATCAACGCAGAACTTCTCAGCCACTTCAAACCCGTGAGTATTATTCTACGTAAATTGGTGTTCATGTATTCATTCTGACATACGTCGGGGACAGGGTGCATGGTTGGTTAATACCGCCCGTGGTGCTATCTGTGACAAGGATGCCGTCGCTGCGGCGCTCAAGAGTGGCCAACTCCGTGGTTTGTCTTGTCGTACCCCTGTCGTGTATTGCTCTTCTTGCTCACGTTGGTAATACGTATATAGGGTACTCTGGTGACGTGTGGAACGTCCAACCCGCACCCAAGGACCACGTCTGGCGCACGATGAAGAACCCGCTCGGGGGCGGCAATGGTATGGTACCTCACTACTCTGGTACCACGCTCGACGCACAGTCGCGCTACGCCGCTGGCACGCGGAGTATCCTGGAAAACTATTTGCATAATAAGCAACAGGAGCCTCAAAACGTGATTGTCGGTCTCGGTGCGTCTTTTCGTGTTGCTCGGAGGCTTTGTCTCACGATTTTTCGCGACGCGTCATTCGCATATAGGCAAGTACGAGACAAAAGCATGTACGTTGTCCAGTCTCATCGTTGGGTGTGTAAATTACTGAGCTACTTTTTAGATGGACTGCGGTGAAGATAAATCATGTCTTGGGCGCTCAGACCATTACGGCCAGTCACATGTACATAAACCGTATATATACAATACACCCTATTTCCAGAGGTGTGCTGTTGACCTGATTGTTACTGCTTGACTCCAAAAGTCGCCTTGGAGATGCCACTACAGCCCAACGGGTCATACATCACTCTGAAGTGGAACACCATGGCCAAATCAAGTTATTAGGCAATAAGGGACGGATGATATACATTGCTCTCCAGGCATGACACGTGAATGGCGTTGTTGCCTACTCCATCCTACTCCAAAGCAAGACATGCGAACTAGATCGAGCATAGTGAAGTAATGGAATCGATGCAACCATTCAATACCTCGAGCCCTCATGTTCATAGCACAGGCTTGCCGGTCCCCCAGGCTTGAGGCGAGTCGCTCATTTGAAACGATAGGACGCCACCCTGAGCAATCTGATCGTGTCGAATAACCGGCCACTCCACCGGCTGGCCATCGACGCTCAGAGAGCCGATGTAGGGCTTCGACGGCGCACCTGAGGACACAATGTCCAATGTCTTGTTCAATAATGGCAGATTGATCGAGACCTTGTCGAAGATGGGGCTAAAATATAGAAGGAGCGAGATGACGTGTTGATCAATGTGTTCGAAAGAGTACATACCTCCCAACGACATACTCGCCTGACACGGGATTCACAGGGTAGAATCCGAGTGCGCTAAAGAGATACCATGCACTCATCTGACCACAATCATCGTTCTACAACGTAGAAAGCGTAAGCGGACGGATCGTGTGCAAGGCATTGTGTCATCACCCCAGACAGACCGCTGACGCTCGCATTGTAGTTGGCCGCCGCAATTTGACGAATCAGCGTCTGAGACTTATGCGGCGCACCCGCGAGCGAATAGAGATAGGGTACGTGGTTGGAAGGCTGCGACGCAAGATCAGTGAGAACCACCCTGTGCCTAGTCAACATTCCCGACCTCGTTCGTAGGATCATTATGACCTATGTATGAGACCATCATGAAAGGGATCACATCAGAACACTCGAATCCTGCACTCACCGCCTTCGAAATATTTATCCATGAATGCGACAAAGCTTTTGTTGCCTCCCATGGCCTTGGCAAGGCCTGGAATGTCATGCAGTACGTCGAACGTGTAGATCCATTTTGAACCTTCCGTCCACCCATTGTCTGGACCGGCCCAGCCACCGCTTGCGTTCCTGGCCTCCATAAATCCAGTTGCATTGTTGAATATGGTGAACGGATTGTGCATCGCACGGTGTCGGAAAAACTCCTGATCCCTGGTCTTATTGAGCAGACCGGCAAGCACGGAGACCGCAAAGTCGTCATCTGGTAGGAACGTATTACCGATCGGGGAGGTTACGGTGGCGAACTGAGTCGAAATGACCCACAAGCATAGTCGAGTGTGCGGGAACCCGCTTCTGAGTGGACATCGTTCGCGACCCAACCTTTCTGTTCGTAGACAGACGTTAATCCCGCACGCACTTTATAGTCGACATCCTTGGGAATAGCTCGATTCGTCAGTGAAAGAGGTTACTAATTGCAAAACGTGCCTGTTGCCCAGCAGAATACCTATGTCATGGTCAGAGAACGAACGGTATACGAGGGAACGCCGTACGAGAGGGTAGTGTCATTGATGGGTGGCACGGTAGCATCCTTATACACCGCAGCCCAGGCATCCTCCAGGTCAAAACCGGTGATGCCTTTCAGGACCGCTTCCGCGACGAGCGAGTCCGCATTCGTGGCAACCTGGACACGTTTGCTAGGAATACGGAAAGTTGGACCGAGTACGCACCATTGTGTTCGTTTCTATCCGTCACATTTAGCTCCAGTCTGCTATCACGGGTAATAGCCTTACCAACGATGTTTTTCCACACGGGAAGCCATCCTCCCTTAGCGAAAAGCGTAGTTGGGTAAGCGATTACACCAATATAGTGCCACATACCTCTTTATAATCTTGTATCATGCTCTGCACCATTCCCGGAATCCTCTCCGGGGCAAAAAGGATAAGCCATGCCCATTCCGCCCGATAGATGTCCTGGATAAAGTTCAGTGTGAAGGCAAAAAGTAGATTGGTCCGACGACATACCCAATTTGAATAGGCTGTGTAAGACACGCCCTCGTGAACGGATTCATCATATCCCGAGTAATATCTTCCATATTCGCTTTGTTCAGAGGGGTACTGCATTGGTATGAGCAGATGTGCAAAGTTATCACCAATGAACTTAACTTGAAGAGTATGGAAGAAAGCGGTATAAAATACTTCTTTCTGTTCCTCTGTCGCACCAGTAAGTTGAATCCTGTCAAGCTTTTCAGCCCACGCAGCGCGAGTATTTCTTGCCGTTTCCTCGAGAGATTGACCATTGGGTATCTCGTTGTCCAAGTTCTGTCGGGCTTGATCGGTCGAGATAAACGAAACACCGATTCTGACGTTGACCTGCGCAAGCGTTGGCTTGAATGTAGCATAGCCGGATAACACTGGCCCAGAACCGCTCCTCTGATTCTGAGTCACAGTGCCATCTTGCGCAATTCCCCAGGAAGTAAAGGGCTGATCAAACCGAGCACAAAAGTAGCCGCTCCAATTTGTGGCAGGTGTAGAGATGGGCGCATCGAAGCGATTTTGTCTCTCCGGGTTGCTTCCACAAATCTCCGAGTGCTCAGGATCGACAGTGACGGTCCCCTCTGGATACACCAAATTATCGGGGTCCGACCAACCCATCACAGAGGGTCGTGTGGCTTCGACCAGAACATAGGGGACATTCGTATCCTTGAAAGTAAAACGCAAGTGCCCAACACGAGAGGCTACAAAACGTCATACAATTAGCATAAGATTTTGCATGAAAAGTCGTCCTCACATGCACTTTGTTCGGCAAATATTTGACCGCCTTCGATAGCCTCTAACTCAACGCTGTAGTAATTGGCCGAAAGTACCTCTTTTTCATGACTGAATGTCATGCCACGGTCCTCAAAAACCGAGCGGATTTCCCCAGCACCAGGGCTGACTGTAAATGGAGCACTCTCGCCCATCCAGATGGCAGGTTGATGAGTCCCTTGAAAGCCGTGGATAGAGGTATCAGTGTAGTTGTAAGGGGTCACAGACTCGTAGTTTGCCTTCGTTTGCGCAACCCATCGTGTCATTGCAAATGGCGGGGCAGTAGAGGGGATCATCCCTCCCGAACCATCAGGCGTATTACCACCGTTGCCTATCAGCCTACTCAATAGGGTAAACAACGACACAACATTAGAACCGGGTGTCGTACGGGTTCACATGATCAACGGCATCGCTAGGAGGTTGACTGAAATTTGAAGGAGGAAGATTCCTAGCTGATACCATGCCAAGCGAGTAGAGGAGGGGGACAAGGCATACGAGAATAGATGGGGTAACCCGAGCGGCACGGGTTCGAAGAGCAGTTTCACCACCGCACCATACGCCCCGGATGGCTGGATCCTTGGTAGAACGAGCCATCACCTGCCAGGTCTTGGAGAACAGTATTTGTGGGTTACGATCCTAGGGGAAAACGAACAACCAGAGCACGCATGCTCAATATAACCTTACGTTAGGTTCGAGTTCGCACGGGAGTTCAAAAGGTGCTAGTGGGGTCGCATGATCATCAAACTTGAAACGTGACGATACTTACGACCAACTCGGCCTTTGCCTCGTGCACCTTCCTCGGTCGCATTCTCGAGAATGCCTAGTGTTACGGAAGCTTCGCCTCTTGCACTGGCAGAACCAAAAATTGCGGATTTTTGGGGGCCTATGTAGGCCATATGGCGGCCCAATTGAGTAGTCTGCCAAGCACCGGCACCCCATTTTTCAAGTCGGTCAACGCTGGGACTCCATGAAGTCGACATCGCGCTGTTTTCATTGAAGCTATAGACATATCTCTTTGGTTATCCTCGAAAGCAGTCTCATATGTCAGGCCCTGAGGCCACTGATGGAACCGGTGGTGCCAAGTACTGGAGGCTTGCCAACAATGAAGTCGGGACGAGTGCGACTTAAATCCGGCAATCCGCGCCGTGCCGCGGGTTTCAACTGCTGACTAATTATATAAATGAACAACCGAATCCTGCAGTTCGAATGCACTTACTCCCGAATTCCCTAGTCGATGATAGTTCGCGGTAACATGTCGAATGTAGACGAATCGGGGCTGTTGGTTGATACTGCCTGACATTTGTTGAACTTGTCAATTACTTAGCACTTGGATCCTAACAGTATCCTGGGTTATATGTTCACTAGCTTTTTGTAATGACCGGACCGCCGCGCTCAGCCACTAAGCCAAAAGGCAGAAATACTGAATGGGTACCATTCAGTATCACAGGTGGTATATGTAGTAGATACTGGGATCTGCATAAGCCGGAGTGCTTACACTTTTCATCATGATGATCACATGCTCCGAATCATGATGTGTGACCGCTGGTCATTTGCCTTCCTTGTGACTCGAAGCCCAACTTCCCAGTCATGCCGTCAGGTGTTCCCTCAAAAGAGGACAACAATTCGGACACCAGCAGCCGCCGCTATATGCTCTCGGAGTTCCTTAGCCTCCGAGTCCTCGAACAGTTTTGGTGGTGTATGCTTTGATATGTGGTTGAACATGACCTAATTTAATCTGGTGACTGGAGTTGAGCCAACACAGACGTTCCAAACCGTAACAGTAGTGTATACATGAACTGAATAATACCCTGTGACCTCAAAATGACAAAGGCTAGGCGCATACCTTTCCCCTTCCCATACCAATGTCAATTACTGTCAGGGAAATCAGGCCCCCACGCTCGCAACTTCTTGTAACCTCGGGACATCGGAAAGTCAGCTCCCCACGTTTGTGGTGTGTCGCTCATTTGAAATGAGAGGACGCCGCCCCCAGCGATCTGGTCATGTCTAATGATGGGCCACTTCACCTCGAGGCCATCGATGCTTAGTGACTGTACGTAAGGATTCAACGGCGCACTGGGAGACACGATTTCTAGTTTCTTGCTTGAAGATGGCAAATTGATCAAGACCTTGTCGAAGAAAGGACTAAAGGTGAAACATCATTGGAGGGGATTGAATCATGGTGCAAAAGTGAATGAATATACCTCCCGACAACATATTCACCTGACACAGGATTCACGGGGTAAAACCCGAGGGCGCTAAAGAGATACCACGCGCTCATCTGGCCACAGTCTTCATTCTACGAGTACGACACACATAGGTCAGCAGGAGAGTTCTGCGAAGGAGAAGGTTAGATCCTTTACTCCAGATAGACCATTAACGGTCGCGTTGTAGTCGGACACTGCAATCTGACGAATGCGGGCCTGAGACTTGGATGGTGCACCAGCAAGTGTATAGAGGTAGGGTATATGGTGAGAAGGCTAGGATGGAAATTCGTTAGTAAAAGTCGTGCTTTGTATTGACTTCAGAAGATACACCTCGTTCGTGTGATCGTTATGGCCTACCAAAAGGTCAGCCTGAAAGAAAATACACAAATCATCTTATCTTTGCTCACCGCCGTCGAAATGCTCATCCAGAAACCTAACGAAATTCTGGTTTCCACCTTTGCGTGCGATGAGGCCCGGAATATTGTGCACAACGTCGAAGGTGTAGGCCCATTTATCGCCTTCTGTCCACCCATTATCTGGCCCAGCCCAGGCTCCACTTCCGTTCTTCGCCTCCATAAACCCAGTTTCAGTGTTAAAGATAGTGAAGGGGTTATTCATTGCACGTTGTTGGAAAAAGGCCTGTTCACCTGTTTTATTGAACAGGCCAGCTAACACAGAAACTGCAAAATCGTCATCTATGGGTATATTTTGTCGTAAGTGGCTAGTGACTACTGCCATGGTAGTTTTGAGAATAAAAACGTACAGGAATAGTCGAGTGTGCGGGAAGCCGACTCAGAATGAATTTCATCCGCAACCCAGCCCATTTGCTCATAGACAGTGGATAAACCTGCACGGACTTCATAGTCGACAAACTAAGAAATGGCTATCTTCAGACGGCAGAACAGTGTTCCAGTCGCGGAACGTACTTCTTCGCGATCACTATACCTGTTGGGTGTTCAGACAATGAATGATATGAAAGCGCAGACCTCACGATGTCGTGGTGTCATTGAGTGGAGGAATGGTAGCATCCTTGTAAACTGCATTCCAGGCATCCTCGAGGTCGAAAGCCGTGAAACCCTTCAGGACTGCTTCTGCAATGAGCGAGTCCGCATGGGTGGCGACCTGGCAGATCGTTTCATCAATGTCATGAAATAGTGAGGACGAGCCCGCACACCATGATGTTTGTTTCTGTTCGCGAGGTTTAGACTTATCTATGTCCTTGGCAATGATCTCACCGATAATATTTTTCCACATGGGGAGCCATCCCCCCTTGGAAAAGAGCAATTGAAGAAAATGAACACCTTAACCATCATTTGGCCGCATACCTCCTTATAGTCCTGAATCATACTCTGCACCATTCCCGAGATCCTCTCTGGGGCAAAAAGAATAAGCCATGCCCACTCTGCCCGATACGTATCCTTGGTACAACTTAGCGCGACACTGGAGTGGAAGGTGATCCCAACACACCCAAATTGAATAACCAGTGTACGAGATACCCTCGTGAATGGAATCGTCATAACCTGAATAGTATCTCCCGTACTCATCTTGTTCGTAGGGGTACTGCATGTATGAGCAGGTATACATTTTCAAAGTCGTTGGACCTACTTGGAGGGTGTGGAAGAATGCGGTGTAAAACACATCTTTCTCCGCTTCTGTCGCACCGGTAAGCTGTATTCTGTCAAGTTTCTCAGCCCATGCAGCGCGGGTGTGCCCTGCGGTCTCCTCGAGAGACTGGCCGTAAGGTACTTCGTTCTCTAAGTTTTGCCGAGCTTGATCGATAGAGATAAAGGAAACGCCAATTCTGGTATTGACTCGTGCTAGCGTTGGCGTGAATGTGGCATACGCAGACAAGACAACTCCAGCGCCGCTCGTCTGGTTCTGAGTTAATGTCCCATTTTGCGCGATGCCCCATGAAGCAAAGGGTACATCAAATCTAGCGCAAAAGTAGCCACTCCAATTGGTTGCAGGCGTAGAAACGGGCGCGATGATGTGATCTTGTCTCTCTGGGTTGCTTCCACAAATTTCTGAGGCGGCGGGGTTGATGGTGATACTGCCCTCGGGATAGCTGAGGTTGTTGGGGTTCGCTGAGCCGATCACAGATGCCCTTGTGGCTTCTACGAGGACATAGGGGGTCCTCGTGTTCTTGAATGTGAAACGCAAATGTCCTACGCGAGAAGCTGTAGTTATGCACATTACTTTGATATGCATGCTTCCCAAAAGGCACGTAACCTACTTGCACTTTGCTCAGCAAGTATTTCTCCGCCTTCGATGGCTTCCAGCTCGACGCTGTAATAACTGGCTGAGACTGTCTCTTTCTCATGGCTGAACGCCATACCACGGTCGTCGAACTGTGAACGTATCTCCCCAGCGCCAGGGCTCACCACGACTTGACCACTTTCACCCATCCAGATGGCAGGCTGATGGGTTCCTTGGAAACCGTGGATGGAATTATCCGTGTAATTGTACGGTGTGACGGATACATAGTTGGCCCTCGTCTGCGCGACCCATCTGGTCATCGCGAACGGTGGTGCAGTAGAGGGTATCATTCCTCCCGAACCGTTTGGCGAATCTCCACCGTTTCCTATCAGTCTACCGGGTACTAAGTCAGCACAACAACACTGAATTTGAAGCTGGACGACGGACGGCTTCACATGGTCCACTGATTCGCTGGGAGGTTTGTTGAAACTCGGGGCAGATCGGTTCCTAGAGGATAACATGCCGAGGGAGAAAAGGAGGGCAAGGAACCCGACAAGGATTGGACGTAGGCCGGTCCAACTTGAAGGAGTATGGGTTTGAGAAACACGATTTTCATTTGCACTCTGCCCTTCGCGCACATGCTTGAGGATATTGGGGTCGGCAACCATGTACCCGAATGTAAGGGCGGATGAGTATCCGGTGAGCAGAAGTATGTAATATGTACTTGAAACTTGAAGGCGGAAGTAACTCTGGCTTGACGTGTACGGCCTCTTACTACTCGAAAGCGAGTTCTGGAAACTGCCGGCCTACTACTACTAGCAGGGCCCCTCCAAGTCGTTCCAAGTCATATACTCTTCAACTTGAAGTTCAACCTATAATTCTGAAAGATCAACGCTTTCGTTTCCAGTTTACTACGTGGTAAGCACTCCGTGCAGGTTCAAATTATTTATTGGGACAGAGCGACACGTTTACATTTGGACTGTTATTTTTGACGTACCTATCCCCCAGTTAGTAGGCTTCTATTTTCTGGATCATTACTATCCCGTTCCCCCAGTTCCTGAGAAAGCCTCCTAGTATACTCCTGTGACGTGGCCACTCTGTGCAATGCCCGATGTCCAAGTAGGCCTTCACGCGACTTCCGGTGGCGTTCTCCTTCGGGGTATATACTTACTCTTCTACATGGTTTAATTGGTCTCGGTCGGCGCGAATGCGAAACGTGAAACTGTTACCCTAGACAAATCAGCTGAGATTCAAACCTTGGTTTGTCTTCCACTGAGTTGATTTCTAGTGTGGAGTAATTAAAACCACAGAAGCCCTCCTTTCATTACCTCCCAGCGAAGCGATCTCGATTATATGCATTATGAGTCACCAGACTAACTGTTTCAAGTGGGCGTTCCGCGTTTCGGGGATTAGATCACATACTTTATCAGACGATCAAGGATATAAAACAATACATCAAGCAGGTCAGACCGGGCACCACCAACGAGGGCAAAGATGATCGAAAACTACCCCAGGGCTCTTGCTTGGACCGTCCTGACGGTTTCGCTAGCCGAGATGTCGGCCGCTACTGCGAATCAGTTTGGCATCCGTGATGACTCACACTTTTCTATCAATGCGAGAGGATCCAATCGCGACGGCTCTCTTCCCGTTTATAAGGACCCGAATGCGGCAGTTGAGGATAGGGTAAATGATTTGTTGCAGAGAATGACAGTGCAGGAAAAGGTTTCCCAGCTGTTAGTGTCTTCTTTATTCCCATCCGACATGCTCTGACATGGAGTACAGCATTCAGGGTGACATCAATGGATGGATGAACATGACGGATCCGCAAGACAATACACTCACGCATAACCAGTTCGGTTTGGTATGCCTTGCGCCTTCCCCCCGTATATTTCACATATGCATTTGTCAACGCAGGAACAAATGATGCAGTACAAGGCCGGGTCAATTTGGGCCGGCTATCTTGCTCCCTGGGAGAAGATTGCATACGCCATCACAATCGGACAGCAGTATCTGATGGAGAACACCACACTCGGTATACCCGCTATCTTCCAATGTGAGGGTAAGATTTTCTTTTGGTACGGTCGCCTCAGCAGACTGCAAATGATTATCAGGCCTCCATGGGTTCACTGATAATGGAACAATATGGCCATCTCCCATCGGTCTCGCAGCGTCTTTCAATACTCCACTGTTGTGGGAAGCTGCCAGAACCATCGGGACAGAAGCGGAAGCGTTGGGTTATTCTCAATTATTTGCTCCCGTCCTTGACTTGTCACGCGAACTTCGATGGGGGAGAGTGGAAGAAAATTATGGTGAAGACCCTTTTCTGTATGTGTCTGCTCATTATTTTTGCTTCGTCGCTAATAAGTGGGATGTCAGAACAAGTGAGATGGGCCGTGCATATATCACCGGTGTCCAGTCTGGGCGCCGGCGCAATGCCAGCGGCACGGCTATTGCTCGTGTGGCGGCAACCTGCAAACACTTCGCAGCTTACGGGAGCCCCCAAGGAGGATTGTAAGTTTAAGAATTGATAGACGTGATATTTAGAAGCAAATCATGTCTCTACGACTTTAGAAATCTGGCGCCAGTCAGTGGGGGAGAACGCGAACTTCGAACTTACTATCTCAAGCCATTCAACTATGCCTGCATGGATGCGCTTTCAATAATGACGGCTTATTCAAGTTATGATGGGGTGCCCGTTGTTGCCAATAAATGTATGTTGTATCTTTTTCATAAGGCCGTTATTGATCACGCGGTAGACCTTCTCACTGATATAGTAAGCAGCTTCAAGTTGAAACCATTGAACGTAAGAATGTTGTTGAAAATAAATGAAGCTCCGTGGTGAATGGGGTTACCAATACTTTGTTACAACCGATGCGGGGTCTGTGGATCTTTTGATCACTCTTCACGGAGTATGCCCCACGCGGGAATGTGCCGCGAAACTTGCGCTCGAGAATGGGCTGAGCGCTGAAATGGGCGGTGGGACGTATACATACCTTACACTACCAGGTTTGTGCTGACCCCGTTTAATCATCCCTTCTGATTCATGTTCTAGATCAGATTGCAAACGGAGCTGTGGATGTTCGTTATGTTGATGAAACTGTGAAGTCCATTCTCAGGACCAAGTTTTCCCTTGGACTCTTCGAAAGTATGTATACCCCATCACAGGTTATGTGCGCTCAAGTCTGTCCCTAAGACCCGTACCCTTACCCTGGATACGCTTCCATGATGCGGACTGAAGCTACCAGAAAACTTCTTCATCAAATGGAACGCGAATCTGTTGTCCTCCTTCAAAATAACAACAATATACTTCCTTTGGGCACCAACATCAAGTCCATTGCCCTGATAGGGCCACAGTCAAACAGGGTTACGGTGGGTTACCCTTCTTCCTCCGTAGTGAGATCCCTCAGACCATGGCATTAGTTGGGCGACTATGTCTTTTTCAACGCGTCAAACAATGGCATAACACCGCTCCGGGGATTTTCCACGGTTCTCGCCAATACTTCTGTCAGGATTAATTTTGCCCAAGGGTGTCAACTCTGGTCGACTGACGAGTCAGGTTTTCCGGAAGCGATCGCGGCGGCGACTACATCTGATGTAGCTATCGTGATGGTTGGCACCTGGTCACTGGATCAAACTATGTTATGGACTCCTGGAACCAACGCGACGACGGGAGAACATGTTGATTTATCAGATTTGAGCCTTGTAGGTGCTCAATTTCCACTTGCAAAAGCTGTTCAAGCTACTGGCACTCCAACGATCGTGATATTCGTGAGCGGAAAGCCTGTCACCAGCCCTTGGATTCAAGAGAGTCAGACCTTCCCTATTGCTAGCTTCCCATCCCTGAATGCACTGTAGATGTGGACGCCGTGATTCAGCAGTTCTACCCGGGGGAACTGGGTGGTCTTGCAATTGCTGAAATTATCTTTGGAGTTGTCAATCCGTCCGGTATACTTAGCATACGGTATTTGACGTGCCTTCTGTCCTCACCATGTGTCTTTCAGGAAAGTTACCTGTGTCGTTCCCAAGAAGCATCGCAACTACACCTGTATTTTACAATTACCTAAAGGGCGCACGACCAGTCGATCCCGGGAAAATCTACCCGAATGGATCCCTATTGTTTGGACACCAGGTAAATGATTCTAATAGATGCACGGAGTTGGTCTTTGAATCCAGGTCCGCTAGTATGTCCTTGATACCCCTCTGCCTATGTGGAGCTTTGGCCACGGATTGAGCTACACAACATTCAGCTAGTTAGTTAATCCTTTCTACGCTTCCATTAACGCACCCACTGGTGCTGCTCACAAAAGCGCCTAGCACTGACTTGCAGCTGTCTTGTCCGATAATCGGAATAAATGAAGACTTTAACGTGTCCGTGACAGTTCACAACACCGGTGCGATGGATGGTAAGGAGGTTATTCAGGTCAGCTCGAATAGTAAGACATACACCCATGTCCTGGCTCTAACACATACTCGCTAAATAGGTGTACATGACGGATCTGTTCAGCTCTGTCGTCACCCCGAATATGCAGCTGATTGGCTTCACCAAGGTTTACATTCCGTGAGGCTCTTGAATATCACTGTCAATTAAGGTGTTACACTCACTATGGCTTATGTTGTAGTGCTGGCCAATCCGAGAAAGTCACCATCTTGGTAGCGTCTAGTCAACTTGCCGTGTGGTCCCTCAGGCGAGTGTTTATCTGCTCCTCTTCGTTACAAACAAACCAGGTCACTAACCCGCGATATTACTTTTTGTGACTCCAGTCGACAGTGGGTCGTCGAGCCAGGTAACTTTAGCATATCCGTAGGAACAAGTGAGGTCGTTTATCTCAGCACGATTATTAACGTGGCGTAAGTTATGTTGTACGTTTGATACTTCACCTATTGTCTCTGCAAAAAGTCACTAAAATATCACGCATACCGGAAGAGCTCGTGTGATAATTTTTAGCGTAAGGAGGGCTTCGTAGTGAGGTAAGATAATATTTCGATATGTCTAGTATCCCCAACCCATTGAAATCGAAGCACGTCGCGCACACCATGGCATCGGCGTTCCAGCGACTGGAGTGAAAAAAAAAAAAAACCTTACGACTGGTACGTCGGGGACGTACTATGACTGCTACGTGGTATTGCGACCAGAACCTGAATTGAAGCTCTGCTTATACTGGAAAATAAAAGACATGGACGGTCTCGCCTGTCATTCAAGGGTCAGGATCCAGTCGGCACAATGGATGCACAAGGACACAGCCGAGGGCGAGGTAAAGTAATCACGAAGAAAAAGTCCCTGAGTGGTAAATGCCCCACCATGATGCTAAAAGTCCTCGGCATTGCGGCAACACACCCGACTCCACCGGCAATGATCCATGCAACAAATGTCTCATTCCGGGTAATCTGCACACGCTGCATATTATTGCTCACCAGTTGTTGCTGGGGCGTGCGCATTTTCAAAGTCCTGGGTGGCTCCTTACGATTCGGTGAGACATCTTATGTATTTTGGCTGAGTGTTGACAGGGTAGTGACAGCAACGTGAGCCCATGGGGTACATAATGAACTTCCCGGGCTTGCTCTGTGTTTTTGAAGTACTATACGTACAAACTGATGCTTAGTGCCCAGTAAACGGGCGAACCCGGTGAAAAGAGTTCAATGATTCATGGAAAAACAGACCCGCGTTAGGTTCTTCTGTCCACATGCAATTCCAATCGTCTCGGGAGCACAAGATATAGACGAACGGGAACTTTACCAACATCGCATTTACTGAGAGAAGCGTTCTCCGTTGTGCAAATTAGCCAATTTCATGTTCTGCTAGCAACTGTAAATTGATTGTAGTTCCGAGTCACAATATTGCAACGGTGGAAAATATATCAGACTCACCATGTTCGGGATGCCATTCGAGATTGGATAAGAGTGTTTGCAATTCGGACATGCCATCGCGCCCTCGACTATGTGTATCTATTCATAAAAGCGGGGTTGATCGCTAGGAGAAAGGGTGTAGTACCTCTAGAAGGACATGATGTAGCTTTTGCAAAAATTCATCGTCTACCATGTCAGGTGGTTCAAGTGGTAGGGATATGTCTCCGACCTATTGAATTAGGTTCATTCTTGAGGTTTCAACACGGGACAAAACAGCAAGTAATACCAGAGCGGCTGAATCGACGAGAGTACGCCAATCAAGCCTTGGGATCATGTCTCTGATAAAATCGGGGTTGAACTCTTGTTCATGTAGTTCGATTTGGATATCTTGCAGAGAAAGCGGAAAGTTATTCGTGGTACATCCCTTGGCATGGCAAGCCAGCAGATTGTGGGTGATCAGCCGAACCATCGTGTACTTGGCAGACAATGGCAGTACCCCTGGCTTGACGGACTCCAAGTACTGGACTGTACGTAATCTGTATCTTTAGGGCCGCGAGTTCCGTGTCAACTTCAATCAACTTACGGTGCTGTCGAACTAAGTCTTTTGTGATATGCGTCCTCAGTCTCCTTCAATCCCCGAAAAAGAGTTCACATATGAAGCTTTAAAACAATCGCTTCGTCTGGATGGACGCGATCTACTTGAATTACGTTCACCTACGATCACATTCGGATCAGAATTAGGTTGGGTTGAATGCTCGTTTGGAAAAACTCGGTGCGCGTCCGTTGATATTATCCTTCCCGCACATGTTTATCCAAAGTTCTGTAGTGTTGTTGCCAGTGTCGACGCAAAAATGGCCAAACCTGCACCTGAACGCCCCTTCGAAGGTATCATTTCCATCCATTCCGAAATCTCACCTATGGCTTCTGTCGATTACGAACCCGGTCGGTAGGCCCATTGCTCTATTATCATTATTTATGGAGTTTATCATTCGTTTTGACGCTATGTAGGCCGTCTGAAGAGGAAGTCGCCATGACACGAATGCTCGACAAGGTTCTGCGTCGGAGTGATGCGATCGACAAGGAATCGCTCTGTATAATCGCTGGTCAACGTGTGCGTCCTGTCGATCGTATATTTTTTTGTCATTCTAAAATGTGGCCCCACGTAGGTTTGGCACCTCCGTCTTACGATACATTGTCTCGCTGATGCAGGGAACCTGCTCGACTGCGCCTGCCTCGCTGGCATTGTTGCCTTCAAGCATTTTCGTCGACCGGAAGTTGAGGTCATTGGGGACGACGTCATCGTGGTTCGTGGATCACAATATCGCTCCAGTAAACATCAACTCATCCATCGAATTATACGTAGCATGCCCCCGAAGAGCGTGCCCCTGTTCCGCTTGCAATTCACCACACGCCGTTCTGTGTCACGTTTGCGTTTTTCCCTGATCCTGCGACGCGTCCTGTGGTGGATCCCTCGTTACTAGAGCAAAGACTAAGCGCTGGGACGATGAGTATTGCCCTCAACGCACAGCGTGAAATATGTGTTTTGCACAAAGCGGGAGGTGTACCAACTGCACCGGACGAGATACTGCGGCTTGTCAATGTCGCCGTGACCATCGCAAAAGACCTGGACAAACTCGTTGAAACGAGGTTACGAGAAGATTGGGTAGGACGCAAGATCGAGGTTCTATGACAGTGTCACAGTAGTACCAGTTGCTTGCTCGGAGCCCAAGTACTCAGCTCATGCTCTGGGTCAGCGCGCCTTCGAGGTAGTATTACCAGCTACTGCGGCATTCTTTCAGGCTTGGGCCGTTCAACCACCAGCTCCCAGTAAGAACCCTAACCCGAGGACAGGGTTATTGTGGGAAAGTGAACGTGTCCCAACCTGTTCGTGTGGCCGGCAGGATTAAAGTTGAACTTCGGCCTCATACCTCATCGACATCCTCGTAACTAAACTGGAGGTTGTTCTGGCCAGGAAAACGTTCTATCGTTACTTTCCGCTTGGATCCGTTTGAATACCCGGATGAGACTATCTCTACTTGCTGGGCTTTGGTTGCTGGTCTCTCCAGCCTTCGGTGAACCATCAGGTTCATCTGGTTCTATAGCCCATCCGAATCTTCAACCTCTCATTATACGCGGGGATGCCTTCCTTTCGGCCGGTCACTTTGGCGATGCCGCCAAAGCATACACAGATGCCATCTCACTCTCGCCAGGCGACTACCTCCTCTTTTACAAACGTGCTACTGCCTACTTCTCACTCAGCAGACATGCCAACGCATTGGACGATTTCTCCAAAGTCCTTGAGTTGACATCTGGGGAGTTCGACAAAGCCATCATGATGATGGCGAAGATATACACCAAGGACGGGAATTTTGCAGATGCCAAGCTCACTCTGGAGATGTATACGGCCAAGGTTCCTAGCAATTCCGATGCGAACGAGTTGATGGCGGACATCAAAGAGGCTCAGACATCCGCAAAGAAGGCGAGCAATGCCAAACGTGCGCAACTTTGGACAGTCTGCTCGGAGGCAGCGACGCAGGCTCTCCGAGTGGCCAGTCATAGCACTGAAATTCGCCGCATTCGTGCGGAATGCAGTCTTGCTGGAGGTGACCCGCAAGGTGCCGTCGTCGATTTGAGGTCAGTGCAGCATTTTACCAATTTGATTATGATATTAAGTTATGGTGTCTCTGAAGCCGACTTTCGCATCTGTCCCAACCAACTACATCCTCCCTAATGCGTATATTCCGATTGGCATATTTCCTCCTCCCGCCTTCCCAATCTGCCTCCTCGCACACCTCTCATCTCGCTCCTCTCAAGCAATGTCTACATCTTGACCCCGACTCGCCCTCGTGTAAACCAGCACACAGATTAGTCAAGACACTTGACAAGGATTTCGCGAAACTCGACAAGTACATTCAAGACAGCGACTGGATGGCTGTGGTCAAGCAGGTCGCTGGTCCGTCCAAAGAGTTTCCGGGGGATGGCTTCGCCTCTACTTTTGACGGTGCCTTGCAGAAGCAGGGCTCACACGAGCTCCTCGCTTCGTCTTTCTCTGTACCCATCCCTGATATTCGACTATCGAGTCCACGGCGCGCACACATTCTAAGGTCGATATGCCGTGCGTATACCAAGCTTAATTTACCCAAGAAGGGAGAGGTGTGGTGTGATGCACTGTTGGGAATGTCAGAGGAAGCTCTCAAGGCCGCAAGCGAGATGATGTCCGAGGGGAGCGCTGAAGTCGACGGATGGATTGGGAAGGGTGAAGCATTGCTCTTACGCGAAGAATGGGATGAGGCTGTTAGAGTATTCGAGAGAGCAGCGGAGAGGAACAGGAATGACCGCGATGTAGGTGTCTTCCTCCAAGTAATGAGGTTGCTGACTGTGTACCCCTTCAGGTACTTGGTCGACTGCAAAAAGCACAACGATTATTAAAACAGTCGAAACAAAAAGATTATTATAAAGTCCTGGGGGTTACACGAGATGCGGATGCCAAAACGATCAAGAAAGCTTAGTGCGTGACTTTTTTTTTTTGCTCCGTCGGCATGAATCTATATTCATCTCGAATTAGCCGCAAGGCCGCCATGACCGCACATCCCGACAAGGGCGGTTCAGAATCGAAGATGGCTGCTGTTAACGAAGCATACGAAGTCCTGAGCAATCCTGGCGAGTCTTGTTTACGTGTGCTGTGTGAACGTGAGTCATTCAACCATCTATATTTACAGAACTCCGCCAGCGCTTCGACAATGGCGATGATCCAAATGACCCGAACTCTCAAGGCGGTGGTTCATATGGCGGTTTCCAGGGATTCCCCGGGGGCTTCAGTGGCGGTGGCGAGCACCCATTCTCACAATTCTTCCAGGCAGGTGGAAGGAGTGGTGGATTCTCTTTCCGGTATGGAAACTAGTATCGATGGGTTTGGTCCCGGTGCTGGACCTGGGGCATGACACTAGACGGTACTATTGGATGCTGTATGACACGAGATGAGGGACTACTTATCATGGACCGGAGTGGCTATCATCAATGTAAAATCATATTCCCTCTCATTTCCCTACATACCAGGTACCCCGTTCGTTGTGAAGATGTGCGTTCGCTGACTGCCGTCGGCGGGGGAGCTATAAGTATGTATGTGTGGAAGACTTGTTCGCCTATTGACAACGGCAGGGCCGCAAGATTCCTTTCAATCTTTTGTCGTATGCCCGATTCAATTGTGATGTATACTTATGCTGCATTTGAGAAGAGTGCGAGGTGTTCAACACCAGCAGCTGGCACAAATATAGTCGTGGAAGACCTGTCGTTGAATTCATTCACTTTCGGCTTGACTTTCGGCCGATCATTTAGTGTCCCGCTTAGTCAGCACTCTGGTGGTATGCTCGGAGAAAGTCGGCACTCAAGTTCAAATGCCAGCGGATTATGCACGGAAGTCACGGCGGCCTATTCGTTTCCAAGACAAGTTCTGATGCGTTGCGTTCCGCCGCACACGTATTGGCACCTGCTAGTAGAGTCACATCGCCGTATCAGTACTTCTCACTGGAAGAAAAATAGATTGAAACACAAAGAGAGGTAGAACAGGACGGTTATCACCTTGCTCAGCATGATTATTCATCGGTAGGCAGAACGTTCGGTACCGGCATCGTCGACTAATCGCTCACCGGAATCACATCGCATGAGGCCATTGATTAGATTCAATTGAATCGCAAAGTCACGGGATATACGGCATCTAGAGCACTCCCCACCAACCAAGGCTGCGCAGTGTAATAATACTTGGGCCGTCATCACTTTCTTCTAGTTGTTATGAGAGTATACCAGCCTCCCACGTTTCATTGATGATCATGATTCGTTAGCTTCTGGCACTGTCCGTTCACGGCTTTAATTGATGAATAACTTGAGTGCGTTGTCCCCTCTCACGCATCATGCATGGTTGTGGTGCATCGATCTATCTATACACAGATTATTGAAAAGTTAAAACAGGAGAAATGAATCCGTATATTCCAAGGATCTGGGGAAAGCCTTTCGGGGCCGGGGCTGACCATTCAACCACTTGCTTTACCCCTGCTTATGACCGTCAGCCATGTCTTGCCCCGCGTTTAGCGGAAAAAACCCACTAGAACCACGAGATGCCCGCTCTCCCCGTAAACCTTGAGAGTCGTGGCACAAGTTTGCGCCCAGAGTCAATATGGCAACTTGTACGGGGACCTGGGTAATCCGATGGGAAGAGATAGTTCAGTCGATCACCTGGACCCTGAGCCCACAACATTCGATTTGGGTGGCAAAGGGGGCTGAACTAGCACCGCAGCACAGGAGGATAGATAGAAGTCCAAGCGACGTTGTATTTTTTGATGGGACTGTATCCAAGGCTCGATCCAAGGCCCTTGATTGGCTGCGCCTCAATCTCATTTCGGCTCGGATTGGGGGCTAAGGCGGCCCCCGAGGGCACTAAACCTCATCATTAAAGAAGTTAGTGTAAATGAAATACAAACCTACATTTGCGGGGGTTGTCAAGTGCCCGGCAGGGCATGCACGCGATCTCATGCTGCTCGTGATTCAGTGTAATGGGGATGAGTGGAATACTGCCACCGGTGGTGGCGCCGGTGACTGTACATGTCCCGCCGGATCTTGCGGGCAACCGATGTGACGTCTAGGATATCGTTACTGTCGAACCCAACAGGACTGTATTGGCCGAGGCGTCTCTTCTGTACTACGAACTAAAAAAAGTCCTAAAGATAAGTAAATTCCGGCTATGCTCACCATTGCCGATCAGCGCGTGATGGTCTGATATACTCATATTAGGACTTAGGAGTGCGATCGACTTGCCTAATGAGCGCTGACACCTCAAACACGGCCAGGTATGATGATGTAATATACTGAGTACATATCCATAAACATATTGCGCCTGGGATCATGGGTATTGTATATGGAGATTTTTAATGGAAGGCTTTAAATAGTAATAAATTATTTGTCTCTCTCATACCGGAGTACATATCATGGCAATTTTATAGTGCATTATCCAAAACATGTTTTCGTCAAATTGTTGACACGCCATATCCAAATACATACTATAAAATTGACAGGAATCTGTTTAAGTGATATATTTTGGTACATATTTCCCATGTATACAGAGAACAGATTTTACACCAACCCAAAATCTGTCCGAAATCTATCCATACTACACAGATCGGGAATGCTCCTACGGCATACATACTACATACTTAGGACATGTCAATAAATATGTGGTGCGAATTTGTTAGTCACCCGACTTGGCGTATGTTAAGGGAAAATACTCACCTCCCCACTCATCGGGCCACTGAGTGGGACGCTCTCGCTCATAAAGTGAGCCGCTACTTGTAGGGGTCCTGGAACCAATTAGATGAAGGGGATAATGCCATTTTAGCAAAGCTCACCAATTGAGGCAGCGTAACCTCCTCCTGCGCGCCGAGCATTGCACGTGCCCCAGAACTTAAACTCCTGAACCAGGTTTCGTCGTACCAGTTTCGAGGCAGGCCAGGAATGGCCTGAGACGTTAGATTTTTCGCGCGAGCCTCATAATACCGATGGAGAGAGGCATTTCCGGTGCGACAAGACAAATTGGCATCTCGAAGGGCAGGCTCGAAGGACTCGACTGCATTGAATAACTTCGAGATGCTGGTGCTGATCCAAGGGATCGCTACACGTCTGACGGCCTTCGGGTACACGCCAGGGGGAGTGTCAGTTTCGTCACCGCTCATACCCTCAATACCGAGTACATTAACGACGTTGCTAATCTTGTCCCAAGTGTTCTTATCACGGTGTCGATTATCTTTGATGATCCTCTGTCTCCTAGACATCGTCTTCAAGCGCTATGAGCATAAGCAGGGCCAAGATAAACCAACATACCCCATGCTTACGACTGGTCATCCTGTCGTTTCTGAGACGCCTTTCTTGCACTGAAGCAAGTCGCTTGCGACCTTCCTCGACGTGAAGAACCGCCAGCTGATCCCGATATGCTTTGCATGTCCGCGTGAGTTTTCGCTTACATATCTGTTCGAGCGTTCCAAGGGAAATGTTCTGCTGGGCGATCGCAGGATAGGCACCTGACTTGACCTGCTCCTGAAAGTCGATGGTTAGCAGGCGAATGGCTTCCTTGTTCCAAGCTGACGCCATCAAGGGGGCGGTCCAATCCAAACGGATATCGTCAATAGCCGGAGGGGACGCTCCACAGTTATTAAATTCTTTAACTTGTTCAGCAGGGGCTAATTCGGGGAGACTCGCCAGCGATAGCTTCTTTAGCTTGGAAGACCGAGCGATGACATTTTTGCCTTCCAAGTACTTTCGGAAGGCATCCTGGGAAGGATGCTTAGGAATGTGACCCGTGAGGAGTGAAAAACGTACATGCAAGTAATTTTGATGACCACGCGGCCCGGTCTTTCGTCTTCGTGCGTGGAGCGTCGCTTGAATCTTGTCCTCGTCCTCGCCGTCCTCCTCGTCACCATCAGATCCCTCAGTAGGTCCATGACCGGTGTGCTTCCCACCGCGAACCTTCTTGCCCGAGCGGTACTGCTGTTGAGCCAGTAGCGATGCGATGCGGGAGTCGATTAGCTCCGCTAGACGGGGAATACAGGCTTCTAGCGCGTCTTGAACTGTGGGTTCAAGGATATCCTTTGTTGTCGTACTGAGTCGCTGAGAGATGATTTGGTCAATCACACTCTCCAGTGCAGGAGGAGACACAGGCTTTGTTGAAGAGGACGTAAGGTGATGTTGGTTTACTGTGGCCCTGAGGGGAGTGGTAGAGGGGGGCGCATAAGGATTAGAGTCCAACTCCATAGCATCACCCTTGTCGCCTGCGTTTCTCTGGTAACCCTCACACTGGTGATCCTTGGTGGCGCTAGGAGGATTGACGGGATTAACGGGCACCATGGGCGGTCGGGTAGTGGATTGGGCCACAGGGGGGAACACACAAGACGTGCGGCAAACAGTAGGCAGTGTAGCTGTTCGGTGAGGATTAGCATCTAAATCCATAGAAGTATTTGCCTGGCCAGTATTTCCTGGGGCTTGATTAGGAGTGTCCACCATTGACGGTCGGTGCTGGGCGGTGGATTGGCGAGGATCGGTGCTCAAGTTGGTTGCAGTGCTCTTCTGGCCCGCATTTCCTTGAGTTGGATTAGAAGGGGGTGGCGATGGATCAACAGGATCGATGAGTGCTATGGGTGACCGATGTGGGGTTGCCGCTTCGGTGTTTGGAGGGGCCGTAGTGGGGAGTACGCGTTGAGTAGCGGTTGATGGTATACAAGGCGAGGAACTGGCTGGCATGGCATCAGGCGGATATCGGGTAGGTAATTGAGCGTTGTGGGGGAGGACCAAGGGTGGTGGAGTGGGTATAGCATCGGCTCCATGTTGCGTTGGGGAAATTTCTGGCCTTGGAGGTGCAGAAGGGCCTAAGATACCGC